>OX424576.1:131998143-132307776 GCA_949152435.1 Gastracanthus pulcherrimus
CCACATCTACGCGACTTTCAGTTTGGGAGATCGATGCACCCGCAAAGTGTGAGTTTAGCTCGTCCAGCGTGAAACCATGAAGCTCGTCTTGCGTTTTTGGCAGGAGTCCCAGGCCCTTCAGCTCTTTCCATATATCCCTTTTGTTATCAAGGGCGTCATATATTCTACTTTGTATATAGGCTTCTCGCTGAGACTTGAAGCACTGCTCCACCCTTGTGAACGGCGATCCATCACAATTTGTTAGGTATGACAGAAGGTCATCCGGTTTTATGGACTTAAAGTCCCTATATTTGAAGGTTCCCTGTTTCGGGACTAAGTTAGCTCCATATGCAATTTCAACGTCGATTAAATTGTGATTACTCGTGAATGGTGCCACTTGATTTCATGAGTTAAGTACTACGTCATTCTAATCTGTCATCATTACGTCAATCCATGTGTGAGAATTTTTGAGGTGATGAGTCGCACCATGGTCTATTATTTTTGAGATCAGTTACTAGTCACCTGACAAATTTAGCGTCCTCTGATGTCTTAAGGAGATTCGTGTTCAGATCGTCCATGATAGTTTTATGATTAAAATCCTGAGTATATAATGCTAGCTTATTAATGAAATCGGAGTTTCGTAGGAAAGGAATGTGCGGCGGCCTGTAAATAAGTGCTACAAATAGTGAGGGATGGCCACGTGATTTAACACTGCACATAATGTATTCAGGAAAGCCTGGTTTGCCTGCTTGTGTAGTCTTAGATTCGCATAATATACTGGCTTTAAAAGTGTTTTGCACGTATAGTATTAGCCCACCCCCAAACGCATTCCTATCTAATCTAATTATTGAGTAACCTTTGATCTGAACGCGAGTATCCTTGACATCAGGTGAGAGGTGCGTCTTGTCCACCAAGTCGGTTCGAGAGAGGGTAACAACCCACGTGACCGTGTATGTGCGCTTTTGTCTGCTGTCGGTATAGTGGGTCGCATATTGTCCGACCGAAGCAAGCGGGTGCCTGATATATCCTCTTGTTTTAATGATGGTAGTATCTTAACTAATATTGCATGTTTGTTCACGTCTCCCTGAAATACACTAGAAATTATTAATTTGTAATTTTTAATTATATTGGATACTTTCTCATTTGATAAAGGAACCCGCTTACTACGTGTCGGACAAGTTGCTTTTTTCCGCTTGACTAATCCCTGTATTGCTGATAAAGACTTTAGTCTGTTAGTAATATCATCCAACCTAGACTCAAGCGAAGCGTTATGCCTGTGCAGAGCACTGTAAACATTTTTCGACGTATTATTGGCAAACTCAGTCATGAAAGAAATCGTGGTTCCTTTTCTTAATACTGATTCGTCGAGTTGCTTTAACACGGAGGTATTTGCAGCGTTATTAATACTAATTTCCGTACTTAGTGTGTGCGATACCTCTTGGAGCGGAGACGAACTCACAGACTGCGTGCTGGTGGTCGGCGCGTCACTCATAGTAAGCGTCGAATCTGCCCCGGGGAGAGCGATGTCGTCTTTAGCTGGCGTCGAAGTATGAGAAAATACACTGCCCGTGTCTGAAGAGTGGAGATTCAGAGAGAGAGAGAGAGAGAGAGTGAGAGAGAGAGAGAGTGAGAGAGAGAGAGAGAGAGTGAGAGAGAGAGAGAGTGAGAGAGAGAGAGACAGAGAGAAAGATAGATAGATAGATAGATATACTTTTTATTTATCACTTATGACAAAAATTATAACTGTATGTACATTCTGTTTAAAATAAGTTATCACATTATTAGTCCTAACATTTTAAAATTTCTTTTTGGTTCGCTAACACAGGTCGTCAATATAATCTAACCTAATATAATGTAGTCAGTAAATCACAGCATAGCATGTCGTCAACTTAATAATATAAAAATAAATAGATAACAAGTAATATATATACATACACATTTTTATTGCACATATATCTATCACGTCAAAGTATAAAACACATTCATTCTTACAATCATTCACGCCAATAAATTACACTCACACTTTACACTTAACACGTAGAATAACTTAGGACTACACGGAACATGGACGCAAGTACAATCATTTTTATGGAATACTGTCGCCGTGTAATTGTTTAAAGTGCCCACCTAACGCCGTTTTGAATTTGTATATTGATGGCAGACACCTTACACTGCTGGGGAACGAGTTCCAGAGGCGTGCACCCTGGGCCCTAAAGGAAAAAAGGCCCTTATTAGTGCGCGACCCCGGAACTGAGGGCTCTTTCATACCCCCCCTACCTGAAGTCCTAGCCTGATTTTTCTCAAAGAGAGCAGTAAGATATGTTGGCTGCCGCATAACGACCGCTTTATAAAGCAGCAGCCCCATAAAATACTCTCTCCTCACTTTCATATCTACCCAGTCCAGGCTCTTCCTGTAGGGGGTGATATGCTCATCCCACCTAGCACCACATATGTACCTCACACATGAATTTTGTAGACGTTGCAGTCGTGTTTGAAGCTCACCTGACACATCAAGATAAACCACTGAGCAGTAATCTAGGTGAGGTAATACCAATGCACATGCCAACTGCTTACGGACTGCCTCAGTGGTGCATGAACGGAAGAATTTGAGGCTATAAAGAACCCTATTTACCTTCCTGCTAACCGCATCTATTTGCGGCTTCCACGTAAGTCCTCCATCCATTACGACACCGAGGTTAATGACGGTGTCAACAAAGGGCACGAATATACCGTCCTGCATCTCAATAACCTGCAAGTCTAGGCGTTAGATCTGCTTGATGTTATGATCCGACCCAAATATAATTGCCTGTGTCTTGCTGACATTAAGTCGCAGATTAGTTGTCGAAGCCCATTTCGACACCGCACGCGCTACGGTCGACATGCGACTGATACCCTCCCGAAGATTCCGCAAGGTCACCTGTGTGTAGGTTTGCAAGTCGTCAGCGTATAGTATGTGTTCGACGTCATGTAGGTCAAGTGCAACTTTTAAGTCGTTGATATATAAGCTGAAAAGCAGGGGCCCCAGGACCGAGCCCTGTGGCACGCCAAGATTGGTGGTTAGCCAATCGATTCCCCGTTAATGTTAGTGACAACCTTTTGTCTACGACCTGTAATATATGACTTAAGCCACAAGAGGACGCTCCTGGAAAAACCCATGCGCAACAGCCTGCGCAGTAACTTTGAATGTGAAATTGTGTCGAATGCTTTGCTGAAGTCAAATAGTAATAAAATGGTCAACAATTTCTTCTTGCTGTTAAGTCCCGTTCTGACGTCTTCAGTTAGTTTCAGTAATGCTGTCTGAGTGATGTGATGTTGTCGAAAACCTATTTGCATCGGGTCAAGAATGTTTTTTGTCTTTAAAAAATCGGTAATTTGGTAATGAACAATTTTCTCCAGGACCTTGGAAAGGAAACTCAATATTGCAATTGGACGAAAATCTGAAACCGAAGATGGAACAGGTTTCTTCTTCAACGGCACCAGGTGAGCCCCCTTCAAAGTCCCCGGGAAAATGCCATTTGACAAGGAGGAGTTAAAGATCTTCGCAATATGGTGACCCACTAGCGGAAGAGCCTTGGCTACCACACTTTGTGGAATAACATCCCCACCTCTAGCCTGTGACGAGAAATGGGCAACAGCCAGGACTACGTCGGAGAAAGTCACGTCTCTGAAAACAAAGCCGTCATCACTGGCTGAGGCCAAGATGCTGTCAAGTTCTTCGTCACTTTCGCTATGGGAGACCGAAACCCCTGCAAAGTGGGTGTTTAGCTCATCCGGTGAGAAACCATGAAGCTCCTCTCTTGTTTTTGACAGGAGTCCCAGGAGTTTTTGACTCAAGCCCTTGAGTTCTTTCCATATATCTTTCTTAGGGTCGAGGGCTTCAAAAATACGGTTCTGTATGAAAATCTCCCGCACGTTTTTTGTGCGTTGTTCGGCATCGGACGTGAGAGTTTGACACTCCTGCCATAACGTACTGTCCTTGGTCCGTGCGTAACGTCTTCGTACTGCGTCTCGTTTCTTGTATAGATACGCAAGATCCGCGTCAACCCATGGGGGATTTGCTTTTTTCCTCAGTACGAATTCTTTTAACGGCGCTACCCGATCAATCGCAGCCATGAGGTTGCCCCTTAAGCATTCGAGTTCACAGTCAATATCTGTACCTGAGCCATCAAGCGGTGACCAATCGCAATCAGCAAGGTGAGAGAGGAGATTGTCTTGTTGTATCGATTTAAAATCCCGATAGCTAAATGAGTTAGCTACAGGGGGAACAACAGTTTCAACCCCTATCTCAACCTCTATGATATTGTGGTGACTGGGAGAAGGCGCCGCTTGATTACTACTACTAAGCACTTCGTCATTGTCATCAGTCATTATTATGTCTATCCATGTGTGAGAATCTTTAAGGTGATGAGTCGCACCATGATCTACTATATGAAAATTTAAATCATCAGCAAGTCGCCTTACAAATTTAGCATCGTCTGCCGTCTTGAGTAAATTCGCATTCAGATCGTCCGAAAGAAAGAGAGAGAGAGAGAGAGAGAGAGAGAGAGAGAGAGAACTTTTAGGAGTAAATTTAGATTTAAATATTTATTTCTATCCTAGGAGTAAATAATCCCATAGGGCATTATGATCAATACAAACATAATACAAAGTATACATTAATATAAAATTATGTGATAATATGAGAATATAAATATATGTATAGACATGTGTACATTTCTAAGCACCTGAAACATGTGTAAGTAAAAATAGGAAATAAATAAATAAATAAGGCTCTTTGGCTAGTAATCTAACGTAGTAACATTATAAAATAAAAAGTCAGGAATATACAATTAATATATACGCATATATACAACAAGAATAAACGTATCAGTCTAATTAGGAACTATTAGTTCCAATAACTTTTTAGACTTATGTACTTACATTATTTTAATTTAGTTATACGCAGTATCATACGCGGTATCGCAACTGGTAAGGTATTTGAGTAGTAGCCACTTGATGGTTTGGAGAGAGGTAGTATCAGGGGATAACGAGGTGATATGGTCCGGTAGTTAGTTCCAAAAGTATGAAGCTGCTATTACAAAGGAATTAGCATATAAGGTGGTTGCGTAGTGTTGAATGAAAAGAGATTCAGTGCGAAGTCGATCTGATCTGCGAACATCACATTCAACCGTGAGTATGAAGTTTACTTTTAGATATTCAGGACAACCAGTCTTAAGTATCGTGAATGTCAGTGCAGAGAGGAAGGTAGGAGAAGAGAGAGAAAGAGAAAGAGATAGAGAGAGAGGAGATTAAAGGAGGAGATTTTTAAAATTTAATAGAGATTTTAGAAATTTCATCAGGGAGCCACCTTAAGGAGGTTCGATAGTGAAGTCAAAATGATAAGATGTTTCTGAAAATTTAATATGTCTTTCTTCTATAAAGTTTACTATAGTATGTGAAATTTGAAAGCATTAGCCATTACCGTATTCAAGATAATTGACTTGAAAGTTTGACTCTTATTCACGTGCTCTTATGAGAGCGACTTGTAAACTGCCAATAAACTTAGAGTGCGATTATTTAAAAATGATAAGAATGAAATGAAAAACTATACAATATATTAGGAAAGTATTGAAGTTCATGTATGGGCAATTTTAGAACGAATGAGGACACCGATTCTAGGGACTAAGCGAAAACGTAGATTGTAAGCTGTGCGAGGAGGTGCGCGGTAAGAGGGGAGCCGGTTTACGCTACGGGCCGAGGATCACTCTCCTTTCCTCGCCCCGCACGGAAGATCTATCTAACCTTCTTAAAGGTCATTTCAAGACGAAAACTTTGAGATGCGGTAGACCTAAATCCGTTTTGATTACGTAAAATGGAAAACGATCAAACATAACCTAAAAACACAAAATTTCAGTATTACATGCATCTCTGTAGACGTGATCCATTGAGCTGCTAGGGGGGTCTAATATTTTTTTCTTAAAGTTTATAAAAAGATAAAGAAATCATTTTTTGGTACGCTCAAGTTGATCAAAATGTGAATCTCTATAGAATTTTTTAAAAATAGCCTAAAAGAGCATTTTTGATTGTAATGAAAATCGGTTTTCTCAAGATTGGAGCATTCTCTAGAGCAAAGTTTTCAATTATTATGAAAATGGTCCGATCAAGAGCACATCACCGCTCCGAGTTTTCCGCTCCGCTCTAAAACCGGAGCGGCTAGAGTGGTTCGCTACGGTTTAACAACCCTGATTCAAATCCTAAAGAGGTAAATTTTCCAAATTCTAATTTTTAGGGGGTTAAAATCTGTAAAATATGTTTTTACGGAATCATTCAAAATCTCCAAAACTCGATGAGATATTAGCTTTATTATCGTTTAGAAAGATTTTAAATACTAATGTGTAATAAAAAGTTATTTCTGTTTTTTTCCCTGAACCACCCGCTAAGTGGCTAAATTTTTCACAGGACGATGCCAATATATTTATAATATTTGACCCCCCTACATGCGGGGAAATTTGAGAAAAACGTGGTGATGATTCGAAAAAATAAGTAGATAATCCCGAGTACAGCTGCACTTTATACATGGCTTTAAATGGGACAAATCCATAGATAATATTTTCTTCAGTTTTTCCCGCACCTAAGCGGGTCAACTTTTTTTATATTCATTTTAAAATGTGCTTTAAATGATGGTGTTCGTCTCATAAGTTCCCTCAAGGAGGCAGCCATGGGCATCCTCCTTTTAAACCCTAAATTGGTAGAAAATGACAAAGTGTGATATTACGGATTCATTGAAAATCTCCAAGGTCCGGTGTGATATCGACTAAATTTTCTTTTAGAGGAGTTACTCAAGCTTATTTCTTTAAACTTATTTCACGATTTTTCGTGGCAAATTTTTTCAAAATTAGAACCGAAATTAGTTAAAAACGGTAAAATGTTATTCCGTGACGTAGACACCAAATAAATAGGGATTTTAAAACGATTAGGCCAAAAATGGATCGTTTTCAAAAAATTTCAGAGAGCTTCCATCTCAGCCATTTTAAACGAATCAAAATAGTATATTGTGTACCGAGGGCGAGAAATAGTACAGGACGACAGTCTTCGTCTTGGGCTCGCAAAACGCACTCGCCTTCGGCTCGTGCTTGCTCACCTCCCACTCGTACAGCAAACTGACGCGGGCGGTAAAAGTCTCTCGCCTATGGTGCACACTGTGTTTTTTGTGACACATGTATTCATTTTTGAAGTTTTACGTGTCTATCAAGAGGAACCAGATGTGGCCGTTTTTCGACACGGTACAACTGTCGTCCTGTTCTATTAAGAAATAAAAAATGTATACCTACGCATACATTGATTTATACACATACACACATAGATATATATATACATACACATATGATATAATTATTATCGTATATTAAAGTTTTTCATGTAAATGAAAGAAAGGTAATTTAATTAATTGTATGCCCATCTGAGCGAAAATGGCCACTTCTTACCCTGAAAAGCGAGACCAAAATTACACTTTTTGCCCGAAATAATGATTAGCGGGAAAAAAGCTACGTTTTTCCCGCATTTTCTTTACTTACGCAAATTTACTTACAGTTGATGTATCTGTTGCGGCAAGTTTTGTACATCAATTGGCTTTCAACTTGTTTTCAATATTATTGATATATTATATTATTTTTTTTCAATATTATTCACATAATATTTAATAAAATTACTCATATATGCAACAGTGTGAGAGAGAGAAGGAGGAAATTAATAACAGCATATTGATGGAAATTTGTGTAACATAAAAGTTGAGAAATGTGACGACAATATGATAGCAATTTATGCCTATGATACGCCTGCACATCATGAGCAATAGTTGCAGTAATTTTGTCTTCACTTTGCCCTCATAATTTACTTGAATACTTGATACATAATTTCCAGCACATACGGATGCAGTTTTACGTCAAACTTAAAGAAATCGATAGCAAAACAGGCATGTCAAATTGCTAACAATTTGCAATACATCTGGCTAATGGGGGCATGTGGTTAAATTTTATGGTCACCATAACTCTTTCAGGTCACCGTATTTCGTGCTGAAATTTTGCAGGTATATCAGATATGATCCAACATAGAACTGATTAGATTTCGGAGCTAAATGGTCAAAACTTACTGCTTGTTTTAAAAAATATTGAGTTTAAAAAAAATTAAAAAAAATTAATCTTTTCTATTGTTTTATGCGTTAGATACGTCAAAAATATGCATAATTTCGTAAAATATATGCAATTTCCTTTCGATTGATGTATCTTAAAATGTCCTTAAAGTTTATTTTGTTATAGAATTGTGATTTTGGATATTTAAAATTTGTAAAAATGTGAAAGAAATTATTTTCGTCTTTTTATACGCTTAATATGTCAAAAAGATGCATATATTTGTAAAGTTCATGTAATTTATTTTCGATTGGTGCATCTCACAATTACTTTTAAGTTGTTCTTGTTAAAGATTGTGATTATGAATTTTCATAATTTGTTAAAATTGGAAAAAATCATTTTTGTCATTTTAAACTTGATATGTAAAAAAATGCGTATGTTCGTAAAACTCACGTAATTTCCTTCCAATTAGTGTATCCTACAGTTACTACAATGCTAAATTGTGCACAATAATTACGTGTACAATTCTTATATGTAAGAAACGCACTATGCCACAAATGTATGGGCATTTATTATACAATAATGCGATTGTTCGATGTGTTTGTCATAATAATATATGTTTATAAAGGTTCAAATGCATAGAATTATGCAAAATTTCTCTATAGAATGAAAAGAACGGTATGAGGTGAGTCTAAGAAACGGTAAGATTGTAGGTGACAGCAGTGTTGGGTAGTATAACTAGTTAGAACCCACATAGCAGGAAACGTTCCAGAAACCTTTCTCCAACGTATTTTTGAAAACTTAGGTAAGCTTCTATGAAAGTTTCAAAAACATTGCAGAAACCTTGCACAAACTTTGAATTGTCCATTCTTGCGTTTCAAAAGAGACCTTGTAGAAATGTTTCTGTGGCGTTACTAGCTAGCTAAAGCTATCTAACGTGTTACTTGGTCCGTTGTAGCAACGTTTCTACAACGTTTCAACAGAAACGTACAAAAATTTTGTAATAAATAATAAAAAACGACAAAACTTTAGGATTAGCACCATTAGGTGTAGTACCAAATCTCGAGTAATCAACGGTTAAATTTAGTTTTATTTATGTTTCAGGGCTCACTTTTTTTTAAAGAAAGACGGCTCAAAAACTTTTTTTTTTATTTTCTATGTCGAACGACAAGATTGATAGATAGATACGTGTTTTATTTGTTCAGAACAAAAATTTCATATAGCAATTATATTACAGCTAGCTAAAGAAATAGGCAATAGAAAATTAATAAAAAGAATATAACCTCAAATATCTTGTAAAATAAAAGATTTCATGTTCTGGTCAAAGAGCTCAGCCAAGACTGCTGAGAGATAGTGGAAACCTTTTCCATCTTAATTTATTTATACAAATTTTCCATCATACGTTTCCAAAATATCACCGTTTAAAAAAATGACGTTTTCGTGTACAACAAAAGAAGGAAACTAGCTTATAAAAAATTTAGTGTCGGGGAAGATAGATAATTAATTTACTTCATTGATTTCAGAATAACATAAAATAGAATTCTTTTTAATTCCGAATCCTCACTAAACAATGAAAAAAATGAGCCTCACTTTGCAAAAAATGACTGCACCATTGTCGAGATATAGGCAATCAAAGACAAGTTTGAACAAAAAAACATAAAAAAAAAAACAAAAAATAAAAATCCTCATCCTCATGATCTGGGCAAATAACTTAGCCAAGAGATAGTTAAAAGCTACCTGTCTGGAATTTTCGAAAAGAATAATGCCGTTTTACTCAAGTTATCGTTCTCTCGACCCACGGGGACCTAAACCACAACGGTTAGC
Organism: Gastracanthus pulcherrimus; assembly: GCA_949152435.1. Lineage (NCBI taxonomy): Eukaryota > Metazoa > Arthropoda > Insecta > Hymenoptera > Pteromalidae > Gastracanthus > Gastracanthus pulcherrimus. The sequence continues at coordinate 132,008,052 of OX424576.1, forward strand.
GGATTGAATGATTATTCGAGGGCGAAATATGTCTCAATATGTATGAATTTATTTATAAGAGAGAATGGAATGAGGAATGGTGTGAAATGAATGATCGATGTAACCTTGCAAGGTTTCAGGAGGACTTGTCCATATAAAAATTCAAAAACATCGAATAACCTGCAATGTTACAGCCAATAGTTTATACTTGTACACACACGAACTTACAAAAATGTGTGTATCGACTTATAAACAATAGGCTTTAACTTTATTCAAAATAATCAATATTCACTGTTTTACAGTGAATTTTCACTATTTCATAATAAGAGAGTATAGCTCGAGTAATCCGCTGTAAAATTTAATGTTTCAGGGCTCATTTTGTTTGTTTTCTTTAACCGAAGGGGGCACAATAATAACTTTTTAGTATTACGTGTTTTTTGGTACGTTAGAAATAATATCATCGATCTAGTGAAAATGCATTTGAAAGAGCATAAAATTACCTATCCTTTACCACCCGAAATTTCGGATAAGGTGTTTTTCCTTGGTTTTGTTATACACGAGAACGTCATTATTTGTTCGAACGGTGATTTCTCTGAAATATATGATCGAAAGTTTTTGAAAAAAATGGAAGTAATTAGAACGATGGAGAAGAATATTCTGTAAAATTTTTAAAGCATTTTATTTTTCTATGATTGAGAAAAAATCATTTCGTAGAAATAATCGATTTTCTATGACAAATGATAACATGAATAAAACGGCATAATTCCTTCTGAAAATTTCCAAAATGGTATCTTTTTACTAACTCTCGGCTATGTTATTTGCCCAGTCCATAAGGACTTTTATTTTTCGAGATATTTGAGGTTATGTTCCTTTTCAAAATTTTTTTGATTGCTTATTTCTTGGGAACTTTATTTAACTGTAACACGGTAATTTTTAAGCAGCGAACGCTTATTTTTTTCATCATTTAATGAAGATTTTATATCAAAAAGAATTTTTAAGATTTATTAATTCGTTTTTGTTTTATAACTTTCTTCATTTTTATGATCAATTTTCTTTCAATAACTTTTAATATCTTTTTTCTTGAATATTATGTGGTAATTGTTGGCCATTCAAAGCTCTATTTTTATTTTTTGATGATAGATTTATTATTGTTTTATACCGTTTTTTCATTTTTTATATTTTTGTAATGCATTAATAAATCCGTTTTTTATAAGCTAGATCAAAATTACGAAACAAATTTTAATCACAAAAATATGCGTTTACTACAATAACTTGTAAAAAAAATGTTGTATGAAATAGTTTCAAAATAATAGAAGACTGATATAGAGCACTTTTTAGTTAATCAATATATTTTTTTTTCTTTTCTTTTCCATTAATATTTGTAAAGAATAAAATTAAATAGAGTTAAAATTGGGGTTGACAGTTAAAATGAGTTTGAGTAGACTATTTTAAATAATTAACTCGAATAATTACTCGAATATGATATACATTATATATAATATATTAAAAAAATATTTTAAACAACGATACTTTTTCATAATCTATGGTATACTTTTGCAATTGGCAATGGTTTTTTATTCTATCAGGTCCAAAAATGTTCTTACAAATGTAGACCTTCAAAGTGTCATCAAATTTTTTTCAATTTTATGTTCAAAAATCAGTGTAGATGACCCACAGTAACGTGAGTCCAGTCAAATCAGTTAAGGCATTTCAGTGTAATCATTTTATGAGTATGATTTTGTAATTACGCAAATAATGAAAATTTTGTTATTATTTACTCTATTTATTACAATTACTCAACAGTATTTTTATATCTATCATAGTAATTATGTATCTAATATACTCGTGCTATTGAATATAAAAATCAAAGAAAACTATAGATTAAAATTACTTTATTTGAAGAGAGGGGGGTCGTAGTAAACGTTACGTAATTTTATAGAGGGAGTTACGAGTAATGTGACAGAATGTTATGGGGAGGGAGGAGGGGTTAAAAATACTGAAAATAAGCGTTATGTAATCCATGCAAATGACCCCATTATACACGGTTACCAACATTATCAATTTTTTGTTTCTCGCAATTCATGTTTTTCTAACGCAATTTTACGAACGTACGCACTTTCTTAGTGATATAAGGTAGACTGGGATATACGGGCCACGGGATATATCAGGGCACTAGCCATGATTCCTATATACAGGGATAGAATGTTTTATTCTGTGTGGTGATCTACTTGTGGTGGTAGTGTGAGTTAATGTTCTCTATATGGTAAAATTCTTCTTTTTATAATTTTCTATGGGCAACATAATCACACCAACTTAGAAAACAAAAGTCATTTACTATCATTATACAAATTTTATAACATATTCCTCATACCAAAATCAACACTTTAAGCGATCATAGAATGATGCGCGACGCTCCGTCAGCGAAGAATACAAATTTTAATTTTTTAAATTAGCAGGAAACTTTGGGGTAAAAATTTGTTGTAAAAGTTGAAAAGTTAAAGATTTTAGTACTGTTCAATGGAGCATAGCACATAATTGAATAAAGCCTTAAATTAATGTCCTCGGTTCAAACGATATGCTGTCAAATTGTTTTCTTTTTAAGCCGCATTTTTTAAGATTCTGGAAAAAGTATAATCTTACTTGCGTCAAAATTGAAAGATCAAAGGGGCAGGACCGCAGGACCTAACGAATAATTCGAACCCCAGATGACCAATATGCTTATCAGAAATCGAAATAATAGCATTATTAAAGCTTAGTTTTTGAATATTAAGGGGGTAGTCGTGCAATAATTGTAGTCAAAAGTTAATTTTTTTCTAAATCACCATAGAATAGGATTATAAGTGTTTCAAACTGAAAATTATACTATATTACAGCATAAAACATACATAAATAATGTGAAATTCTTATAAAAACGCTAAAATACCGATAAAGACTTCAGTCCGCTTTTTTGCTGTTTGTTCGCGGCATAACGACTTTAGTCACAATATCGAAATTTCACTAAACATAACGACTTAAGCCTGATATCTTTTTACTTTTATATGAAAAATCAAAATTTATTATGTTCTTAAATAGTTAATTAAGTGAGCACCATAAAATAACTTAATTTTATTATATATAGCATAATCGCTTGAGTTCACGTGGCAAGCATTCGAGGCATAATAACTTAATTGCATTATTATGCTATCTTGCAAAGAAATGAAAAAGAAATTGTTATATTGATTCGTATGATTATGTTTGTATTTGATGCCCAACTAAATGCGCAGACTGTCAAGCATTATATTAGGCAGTGTAGTATTTTACAACAGTGAATACATAAGAATAGGGGCCTGCGGCGGCTCAGTCGGTAGAGTGTCGGATTCCCACGCCGGTGACATTGTTCGAATCCTAGTCTCTGTCGATTGATACAAGCACCTCTGTAAAAATTACATGTGCTTTGTTTACAAACACACCGCAGACCCCCGTCATCGATTAGCACCACATGGAAGCACAAACATGGCGACGTTAAATAAAAAAAAAAAAAAGAATGCGAATTTCTCGTAATTTGAAAAATGGACTTAAAGTCGTTATGTCTCGAAGCGACAGAATTGTATCACTACATAAATAAATCAATAACATGGCGCGCACATTTGCGAGTGCTATATTTTTTAACTGAGACGAGTAAGTGCTCTATTTCTTTTTTTATATAATATGTATAGTTTATTCTATGTAATATATTAGTTTTTAAGAAAATATACTCAGAAAATACTAAAAGTTATAGACGAAAATGCATCATTAATACATGCTTCGTATAGGCCTTACATGTTAAGTATGAGAATTTTGAGGTTAAGTGCCTCGCTTACCGTGACGCTAGGCTTTCTGAAATTTCACCCAATGATATAATATAATTATTAAAATTCTTTAAAATTAAAATTAAAATTAAAATTAAAATTAAAATTAAAATTAAAATTAAAATTAAAATTAAAATTAAAATCAAAATCAAAATCAAAATCAAAATCAAAATCAAAATCAAAATCAAAATCAAAATCAAAATCAAAATCAAAATCAAAATCAAAATCAAAATCAAAATCAAAATCAAAATCAAAATCAAAATCAAAATCAAAATCAAAATCAAAATCAAAATCAAAATCAAAATCAAAATCAAAATCAAAATCAAAATCAAAATTAAAATTAAAATTAAAATTAAAATTAAAATTAAAATTAAAATTAAAATTAAAATTAAAATTACATATGATCAAAATTTTAATAACATAGTAATAAAATTAAATAGTACGATTACGGCCTTCAAAGTTCCAGAGAATTTCTCATAAAAAAAGTTTAATAACATCAAATTCATCGAAATCTTGGAGATCTAAATTGTTATCGTAGCAAACTTTATTTTTAAAAGAGCAAAAATCGATTGAACCATTTAATGGTAATCATTTAGTAGTTAGTTACCGTAATAAAAAAAACTATATATACAATAAACTATGAAGGTAGATGTGATCCATAGGGCAATGTGTGGACAAGAAATGCAATAGGTTACGAAAAATTAAAGAGAACTAAAAAAAGTTAGAAAGCGAATATCGTGATGAAAACAGAGAGAGAATTAATAAAAAAAGCAGAGAACAGGGAACGATGAAGGGGTGGCACTATACCAGTCGAGAGAACGAGAGAGAGAAAGAAGTACAGTAGAGAGCTAGCGAGCAACAGAGAAAGAAAGAAAGAAAAAGAGAAAGAGCGAAGGGGAGGAACATCCGCTAATTGGATAATTACAGAGTGCACCGCGTTTGTTTTATAATTGGGCAAAACGAACGAACGACGGCACAGCGCAACGGCGACCGGCGTAGTCGGCGGCGCGACTCGCTCGTTTGCTCAACAACGTGCCAAACAACGAAACGACCAGAGTCACGCGCTACGTGACAAACTACCCCCGCGGCTAATCCGCAGAGATCGAGAACACGATGTCCCCGAACTCCAAGCCATCCTCCATGACTTTTCAATCCAGCATCGTTCGCTCAGTTTCGTTTCTCTCTTTCATTTTTATACTCTGTAACTCTGATTGTTTCAGTCATCTACTTCACATTTTCATTTTTATTTGGGCTATACAGTTTGTTGCAGCTCTCGTTATTAATTTGTATACTGATTTCTGTCTGTTAGAAAATCAATTAAGCAAATGTAAAATTCAATTACTAAATGTAATTAAAATAAAAAATGTATTATGGTCGTGCAATTGAGCGTTCTATGTAGAAATAATTTCAAGAATAATTAAGAATAGAAAAATATCTAGTTTTATATTATGAGTTAACAGATAATAAAACTGCGCGAAAGAATTTCTATCTTACAGTTTTTAGTGTGCATTTTGCTTATTATCATTCACTACCGCTCTTTACGATTTTTAAATTCAATAATATAATTAGGGGCGGTCGATGGCTTACGTGGAAAACGCGTATCGAGAAAAGCCGTTCCATCAGGGGCATGAGTTCAAATCCCTGTTATTCGAAATTTTTCAGGGACATTTAAATAAAATGTTTTTCTAGATTATTCGGTGGCAGAGATCGGAACTGTAACCCGCTAACTTGATAAGGGCAGTAATTGCTGTATATATGTACAAAAATAAATTGAATAAAACCTGACTATGAAGAGTTCAAGAGAAAAACGAAAAAAAGAAAGTTCATAAGAAAAAATGTATATGGAATATTTAAATCTGATTGAGAAATATTTGTTAATAATAATCTATGATTTTCTATTTATTTACATCGTTACAAGAGTTACTGAAATCTACATTATATAAGATTCCAAATCAATCATGAAATTTAGGTTTCCATCAATTCTTTAACGCCTGGATAATTATGTGAACGTTTTTGTGTTGAAATTTATTTTCTTTTAATATCTATGTATTAATTTATTCGGAAATGAAGTGTGCAACTAACATACGTTTTATGTTGTTTTATGGTTTTAACCCATTTTTACTCTACGGATTGTGATTTCTCCTGATTATTCACCATTTTTCTTTATTATTTCAATGGGGTTATAAACTTTCCATAGTTTTTTGTGTTTCATTGTGTTGCTTTTATTAGACGATTTAATGCTATATAAAAAACCTTTTATGTTTTCGATGCGGTTTTATGTTTGCTATTTATGGTTTCTCCCCGTTTTTCTTCCATTTCTTTGAATCATTTCAAAGAGGTTATAACCTTTTTTATTTTTTTGTATTTCATTTTGTTCTTTTTTATAATCGACTTTTTCCTAAATAAACAAAAATATTCAGCTAGCATACATTTTATGACATAATATTATTTTTGATGCTTTTCGAGTACTTGAACTATCTGGAAATTTAATATTAAATATTTTATTAAATAACATATTTTTTAATATATAATAATAATAAATTTAATATAAATAACATATTAATAAAAAACATACTATTATGTTTATAATATACTTTATATGTTGATTGATTTCGTATATGACCGATTCTATCTCAAATCGAACAAACCGACTGGACCTATGTCACCAAATGACATAGAAATGAAATATGTTATAGTACTAGGTAAATAAGGAGACACGTATTTTTGGTTTTCGTCGTTGCACCATAATTGCAGTTTTTATATGCATTTGAAAATGCAATCTCAAAAATTGATAATTTGAATTTGACTTTTTTTATATGGCTACCGTTTTATCATTTTTTGAGAAAACTATATCACTTTTTGCTTATTTTATGCGTCTACCTTTGCTCTTTCAGAATAGACGGAAAACATGGTTCCAGAATAAAAAACAAAATAATACAGCGATTTTTCTAAAAAAATTAAAATGTATTTATCTCAAAAAGGCCAGAATTTTTATTATTAAAATTTGTTTAGTAGGTAGGTGAGCTAAATACCTATAAAACCATACATGAATGATTTTTTTTTGTTTTTTAAGAGAATAACGATGTTAAAAATTTATTTTCTGATAATAGAATTTCATTTAACTTATAAAAGAACTGTACATGCATATGTAATATATGTATATGAGTGAGTATGAATATGTGCACGCATATGTGTACATATGTACAGTACATGCGGTCTCCACTAGGTGGCTAAATGTCTAACGTTCGCGTAGCAAAATCTATTTGTTTCAGTTATATAAGACCATGATTATCTTACCTGATCATTATCATATATATCTTGCGTTCGTTTAAGTATAATAGTACATTGTGTACTCGCTACGCTCCTCCACCAACGCACCCGCGTACGCTATTGGTAACTACACCGCACGAGTTTCACACACTATTTTTATCGTAAGTGCTGCGAATATGACATATATTGCGTGGGGATTCTGTGTACGCTAAATGGTCAATAGACACTACGGATGTTATTTCCTATAACGACTCGACAACGCTAAAGCGTGCGTTATTTTCATTACGTAACGCTGTCGAGTGTGTTATGGGAATAACGCCCGCAATGTATTATTGACCATTTAGTGTACGCAAAACCGTCATGGAATATGTCCAGAGATAAGTAGAGAGATTGCTAACAGAGATCTACTCATCTCTGATATGTCATTCTTCCAGCACTTATGATGAAAAAATACTTATTAATGCGTTGCGCTGAATTATTGGAGCATGGGCGGGGAAGACATTTATTTCAGTAAAGGACTAAAATGTTCAGATTTTTGTAGGTTACATAAAAAGTACGTTTATAATACGAACGATGTTAAATTCAAAAAATTATATGAATTAGCAAAGTTTTTGCAACAGCTTTATCCATCTAGAATAATTACAAGTTCAGACAAAGTATATTCTAATTGCATGAAGCGCATTGTTAAGAAAGATTCGAAAATAAAAATGATAATACTGACTCAGACTTGACGTGGAATGACAATGATTATCGTGAAACAAATGAAAAGAATAACGACAATTTTCGACTATCAACTCCTGAGCAGATTAAGAGGGGGGGGGGGTAAGGTATTTAAATTTTTTTTTTCGTATTTTTTTTAACCGAATGCGTTGTATCTCAAGAATATTGTGTAAAAATTTCAAGTCGATCGGAACAAAATTGCAGATGTTATGAATATTTTCCTATCTGTTGGATTTTCATATCTGCTCTATTCGAGCGCACTATTGTTACCTGGCAGCTGCTACGCTCCCTATATTATACAGAACTGTTCCTCCTACTTTCTTTTATAGAAATTTGAAGACAAGTATAAACATGCTCATACCTGTAACGTATATATAGTCAGTGTAGAGAATATAATTTAGTTTAGCAGTAAACTTTCTATCGAACAGACGTACACGTGCGCTCCAATTTTTCGCATCATTTTCGTGAAGTTTTGTGGAAAATTATTGCTACAATGCCAAAAAAAGTTAAAAGGTGTGATAGAAAATCAAGTGGTTCGAGGTTATATCGATTTAAAAAGATTGTACCTCCGCAAAAACGTATAAGAGAAGACATTTCAACAAGTAGCGCGTCAGCTAAAAAAATATGAGTGACCGTTGAACATCAAATTAAGGAGGATCTTGAAAAACACTATAGGATAATAGATTTTCTATTAGTCTTTTAAACAATTTTTACGCTAGTGAAGTGTGTAAAATGTGATGGAAAAGTAAATTTCCATTCGACTAAGCGAGAAGGAAGAGTGACAAACTGACGGTATACTACGGTAAAACCTTGACAAACTGACGGTATACTACGGTTTGGCTATTAGACGTTACTCTGATTCCGTGGAAAATATGAAGAATGCTATCCGGGCAACGTTCTTTCACTACAGTTCGACAGACGAGAATCCACAGCATGAAAAATGTCCGAGCGGCGCGGACTCCTGGTGCGAATGGCAAGAAGCTGCAGCTGCTAATGGATTGGATTCGTTCAAACACACGTACAGTGCTGTTCCAAATGATGTTTTGGATACCATCAAGCCTATCTATGAAGATCTAAGTAAAGATGCTCTCCTGGAGCGATGTGTCGGAGGCTTCACGCAAAACAACAATGAGAGTTTGAACCAACTTATATGGCAAATCTCACCAAAGCACTTGAGCGGAACCTCTGTGATAGTTGAGATTGCGGCTTATGTGGCAGCCTGTGTCTTCAACGAAGGTTCTTTTGCTCTACTATCCTTCATGCAAGACATGGGAATCAGTAGTAGATCAACCGAGCAGAGCAGGAAGCTGAAAAAAAAACTAGAGATGGCAGGATTCGTCGTAGACAGGAGCAAAAAGATGCTTTAATCATCATAGATAACAGCAACATCCTCTATGGACCTGGCATCGATGATTCAGTGTGAGGTAAGCCGATAAATCTCGCTTATGAACGTTTTATTCCAAATTATTTAGTGTTCAAAACTTTAAAGCGTTTTTCCCAAAACTCAAGTTTTCAAAGTCGGTGCCCATCATAACTTCAAAACTATTGCACCGATCCTTTCAAATTTTAAAACACTATTTCTTTACATAATTTATGAGGTAACGCTGGAGCTTTTTTTCCAAATTCGTTTATATTTTTCATTTTACAATAACAAATTAGCCGTTTTTTTTGGCAAAAATCGCGTTTTTTCATGTAAAGTGTTCCCGCAAAGTGAAAAATAGAAATTTCGAAAATCCCTCCCAGCGTTACCTGGGAAAAGCAATTATATGACGAACGAACTTTGGTTTTTTTATTTCAGATGATCCAGCACCGAGTTATGAGGGGCACCGCAATTCAACTTTTTTTCTGAGACGCTTCCGAATAATTGATGCCATTGCCGTATTTTTCAATATTTTTTCATGAAAATATTCCACAATATTATATAAATGGACTACAATAATGTAACATTGGTTTTAATAAATAAATTTTAACTGAGTCGTGAAAAAAAATCACAAAAATGTGCCTTTTTTGCACAAATTAACTTTACCCCCCCCCCCCCCCACTCCCCCCCTTAATGAAACGAATGAAAAACACATTTCTCGCTTTGAGGGTGTTGTATCACCACTAAAACGAAAACATGCTGTTAATGAATCATCTTTAGAAAAATATGTTGTAAAAACGAAAAAAGAATTAGAATACAAACCAAAAGAAATAAAAAAAGAATTAGAATACAAATTATAAAAAGACAAAAAAAACAATGAAACCAAAAAAAGAATATAAAAATAGAAAGTAACATTCTTTTCACTTCGATTTTGTCTTAAGAAACAAAACAAAACCAAATCACTCATGTATGGTTTGATAGGTACAAGTCTTTAACCCACCTACCTACCAAAAAAATTTCAGAAATAAAAATGCTGGCCTTTTTGAGATAAATGCATATTAATTCTTTTAGAAAAAACGCTGTATTTTTTGTTTATTATTCTGTAACCATTTTTTTATCTATTCTGAAAGTCATATACAAAATACAAATTCAAATCATCAATTTTTTAGTTTGTATTTTCAAATGCATATAAAAACTGCAATTATAGTGTAACGAAGAAAACAAAAAATTCGTGTCTCCTTATTTACCGAGTACTATAACATATTTCATTTCTAAGTGATTTAGTGACATAGGTCCAGTCGGTCTGTTCGATTTGAGATAAAATCGGACATATCTGGAAATTTTCAGAAATTGAAAAGATCTGATGTACTTTTTTTCTTTTTAGAGTTGGTCAGATGAATCTGATCAACGGTTGGACTCTGTAAGCCACTACACCGGCCTCACTGCTGTTATAAGCTTTCTAAAGGAATCGTCCTTTTTCAGAGGATTTGATAATTTATGGAGGGCTTGATAATTATTATCGGAAACTAATTAATTCGGAACAACGAGTTGTGAAATTCGTTGCCGAAAATATCGACCCAATGGGGAATCAAACCGCGCCCTTGAGACCGAAGTGTATTAACAAGCTAAGTCAATCAATTGAGCCATGGATACCTCCCTGACATAAATTAAAAACATAAAATAAATATCTTCTACATCTTCTACACTATATTAAAATTTAAATCAGGCATGGAATTAAGGTTGTCTATTTGTGGTTTCTCCACGTTTTTTCGACATTTTTGTTATTACTTCAAAGAGGCTATAATTTTTTATTGTTTATTGCGTTTTATTTTGTTTCTTTTTATGGTCAGTTCTTCCTACATAGAAAAAATTCAGCTAGCAAAGATTTTATGTTTTTGATACTGATTTGTGTTGTCTATTTGTGATTTATCCCCTTTTTCCCTTCATTTTTTAAAAATTTATTTTAATGAATTTCAATTGGTATAATCTATTTTTGTTTTTTGTGGTTCATATTGTTCGCTTTTTACAAAAAGAATTATGCAACCAACATATTCATTACGTTCTTTAAGTTTTTAAACTCTAAAAAGGTTTCAATTTTTTTTTAATTTACTTTAGATTGATATTATAATTAAATTTTATTTTTTACTAGCATTAGCATAAACACAATTTGAAAATGAAAGACACATACATTATATAAACAAACGGCTTATTTATTTAATCAACTTTTATAATAACCATAAAATCATCAATATTCTACAAAACCCATCACACCGTGCTACTACCTACTTTCAAGAAACACGTGTAACTTATATTGTATCTTGATTTATTTATGGATTAACTAATGTAAATGATATTTTTCCATTAGCAATAATTCTTTTTATCATTTTATTACTAATTTAAATTTAATTTGTTATTTATTTTCTATACCATTGTGCACACTGCGAAATAAAAAGAACATTTTATACTTTTATTCTACCATTATTCAATTAAAATTAAATAATAATACACAGAGGATTTATTATGGTTTTCAAGTATAACTATTTTATTTATTTTTTAACACATTTAAATAATCATTAAATAAATATGCGATGTATTATTATAAGGACTTTTTAAAATTTCTATAATTAATTGTTTATTAATATACAATACATTAACAATTCAAGTATAGAATTATTATTAATTACTTTATATTGCGTTACATGTAACTTGTATAGACGTATAAAATGAATTTCTTTTTAATAATACATTTTAAGCTAAAATACATGTTCGGGACACGGTAAGCCCCTGCATGCTCCTCACCCACTATGCAGAGAAAGCATTACTCCGCGCCTCACCCTGCAAACTACCGAGTTGGGAGAGCGCACGGGGGCGCGGGTGAGTATGCTTTCTCCCACCTTTTGACCCGCGAGGACCGTTCAGAACAACAAAAGCGATTATCGCGGGCTACTCTCTCTCTCTCTGTTCCGGCATTGACTCTCAGTCAATATCACCAGCACGCTCCTAGCGAAGTTATATAGCAAAAGTGGAAGAAATGTTTTATGTAAGAAGAGACGGAGCAATAAAATCTCAAATTATTACTGTTAACAGAGTCTACAATCAATTATTTCAGTCTCCTATTCTCAGTTACCCTTCCCACGTGGCCGCGCTTAAATATCGCACGTTCTAAGTGCGCAGTGAACCGAAAATCGCTAGAACTATAGTTTACAACAATTCGGGCTCGCTCCCGCGTTAATAAAAGCGATTCTGTCGCAACAATATAAATATACAATTTTCTGATAACGAGCGAGTGAATATTTTGGCTAGTCAAAGTTTTAAAATTTAATTTTAAAGAAAGTATTTTTTTGGTTATATTTGGATAAAATATTTTTAAATTCACCTAAAAAAATAGGAAATATATAATAAATGACTTATTTTAAACTAAAAATTTCATAACAATTAATATAGAATTTAAAGGTTTATCTTATGACCATATTACCTGCACCTTAATTTATTATTAATATTACATAACTCGCATTAGGTAGAGAGACACCCTGAAAGTTTCTAGGGCTCTCAAGATGTCCAACCACCTGACCGAGTTGAAAGCGTTTTTCACGTCTAGCAGTCCCGCGAGAACTAACGGTCTGGCCCCGTAGCAGATTCGACTTGTCTTTCGAGAGGCCTCGACTACCTCCCGAATAGCCCCTATCGTGGATCGGCCCCTGCGAATGCCCTGCTGATTGTCGGAGAAACTCAGTGGCCTACAGGAGGATGGCGCATCCGGTTGTCCTTTTCCGGTTTACAGAAGGACCAACCTAGCCGTCTTCCATCGCTTGCTGAAAATCCATATAGGTTGTCTTACATATCCAGGAGCATTTTCGGCTTGTAGCAAGCCACTTGCCGAAGAATTTCTCCTGGGATGCCGTCTGGTTCTGGTGCCTTCCCAGATTTCAACGATGAGGTGGCTCTCAAGAGCTCCTTCTCGCTGAACTCCGGGACGGTTAGCGTTTGGTCGTAGATGTGCTTCCCCCTTACCTTGTGGGTCGGGAAGAGCTCGCCCACGATCGTGTCCATTGTGGTTCTGTCCTTCAGTTCTGGTGAGCCAAAGGCCCCTAGTCTCTGCGTTACTATCCTGTAACCCAGACCTCCGGGGTCCCCGTCCACGCCGTCACATAACTGTTTCCAGCAGCGTATTTTAGAGTTATTGATTGCGTTTACTAGTATAGTGCTTTCCGTGCTGTCTTGTATTCCGCCAAGAGGGCCACCTCATTAGGGTTGCGTTTTTTTCTCGCGCGGTTCATTTTTCTTCGACTTTTTATGCACTCCCTTCGCAGGTGGCCGATTTTGGCTGTCCACCAGTACATTTCACGTCTGTTCCGTACTGTTTCGTTTCGGGGCATGGTCACGTTGCATAGCTGTTCTATTTGTCACAACGTCTCGTCCACCAATCGGTCTGTCCTGTGTCTGCCTGTAAGTTGGCGCGGAACGATCTGAGCGGGTGCTAGTAGTTCCCGCAGTAGTGTGGAAAATCGTTCCTTGTCCTGTTTCTTCAAGTTCCAATGCGGAGGTCGCTCGTCACATCAAAAACAATGTACTGGTGATCACTGGCTATAAAGTCCTCGATCACCCACCGTTGCTTGATCTTTGGTAGGAGGCGGTCCGTTACAAAAGTGACCGTATGGTATCGAGTCTCCGAAGCCCGGTCTTCTATATGTAGGTCTCTGTCCAAGGTTGGCTACAACTAGTCCCAGCCTTGCGGTCATTTCCAGCAACAGCCTTCCTCTTTCGTTTGTCTTTGTCATTCCCCACTCGATCGCTCTGAAGTTAAAATTAGCCGTGCAGTTTGGGGTAAGGTAGACGCTGACGTAAGTGCCAGTGCCAACCCTGACCCAAACGTAGTCATCCCCCGCGCCAAGTCAGGGACCCTCGTCCTCTGCTTACCCCGTATCCAGATGGCCGATGTGCCCGAGGTGTTTCAGTACCACGATTTCTGTAAGTCCATGTATTGTTCGCTAATTATTAGTATGTCAGCGTCTCGTTCTTTCGCGATTTGGGTCAGTAAAAGGTCTACTGCCTCGCATCTGTGTATATTTCTTTGGAGAATAGTCGTCATGTCTTAAGCTGCCTTTTGCGCTCCTCCAACGCGGCTCTTTAAACCGTACACTTACCGGAGCCCGGCAGATGAGCGGTCTCTTCGCGCCCGTTTTCATAGCACAGGAAACACGCCAGTATTGAGGTCGGGCAGCCTTTCCCGACATGACCGGTCAGGCCGTACTTCCAGCAACACTGACTTCTGTCCGTACCCTTTGCAGTCTGTCCGTCTGTGTCCGTATCCAAGGCACCTGTAGCACCTTGTTACTACCGTTCTCAGTCTGACGCGGCAATTCGTCCATCCTATTTTTATGCGGCCTTTGCGAAGCAGCATTTGAACAACGCTATCTTCTACCTCGCAGACCACCATGCACGTGTCATATTGATTCGGACCGAAAATGTGTACGCCCGGATCCGAACTGTCCTCCGTCTTTCTATACAGTGCGTCTGTCACGTCCTGCCGTGTTGTTACACAGTCAATGTCAAGAATCTCCAGTCTTACCCTGGAGGTGAAGTCCTTGACGTCTTCTTTCTCTCCTAGGGTTTCCTGGAGTTTCTTTCGGAAGTCGCGTCTGTTCTCCGCCTCACTACGCAGTGGTACAAGCAGTCCTCAGTCTTTAGTTTTACGATAGCTCTGTATCTACATCTGTACATTTGGAAATTCGAAGACCACGTTCGTCTTAAGTTGTCTTAGTATTTCTGCGGAGGTCATCGTCCCCTTGGGCCCAATGAGGACAGCACCGCCGTTAGTCCTCTGATGCCGCCTGCCCCTACCATGTCCGTCGCCGAGTCTAGTCCTGGTCTATTGCGTGGCTCTCCCGGCTTCTTTAGTCACGTCGCCAGTCCTGTCCTGTTTCGGGATGTTCTGTGCTTCGTGCAATGTCATCTTTTTCTTCTGTCTTCGGTTCACCACCTTCACGAAACCCGAGCCGTCTTCCACCCTTTGGAAGGCTTTCGCCTGCTCAGGGCTTGATCCGGTGGCCTCACGTCTTCATTATTATTATTATTATTATTATTATTATTATTATTATTCGTCGTCGTCGTCGTCGTCGTATGGCGGTAGTGGAGCAGCTTCCTTCACAGACATTGACGGGTGGCAAGAAACAGCCCAGCCGCCCGCAGATAGTAACAGTCCAGGACGTCGAAAACTAAATTGACGAACTGCTTAAAAAGATGGGAAAATGATTGGACAAGCAGCCTAGTGTCACTACCGACATCAAGCACAACTTACCCACCCTCGTCGAACTTTTCGACTCTTGGAGGGAACGCCTGCTCACATACACCTCAATATAAGAGGGTGCGATCCCAAGACGGTGACTCCGATAGTGCTGAGTCTCTAGATCCACCGGACCTCGAAGATCGCCGGCTATGAGACGGTCCTTTCAAAGAAGAAGAAATATGCAACTAAGAACAGCAGCAGCAGCTATGGAAACAACCTGAGCAGCTGACACAAGAACAACAGCTGCAACGAAATCAGCAACAGCCGCAGCAGCTGCGACAACAACTGCAGCATCAGCCGCAACAAAAGAAGACCCTCAAAAGACATTGAGAAGGGTAGGGCATATTGGGAGGATTCCGGATGTGTCTTTCGCATCCGAAAATCTAGCGCGTAGAGCATCGGATTGTAGGGTAATGGAGAATTACAACGAAAGTGATCACCAATACATTACGTTTCAGCTGCGCGATAAATCCCAATCGCAAAGAGTCGTGACAAAGCCACCCCGATGGAATCTGGCCAGGTTGAACACGGAAAAACTAGTCGAGGTACTGCTCGAAGGACAGGGAAATTTATCAGCGACGAATACTCCGAAAACAAGGACGAAGCGGAGGTCCTCGTGAGTGTGATTATGGTTCTCATTCACCGAGCCTGCAACGCATCCATGCCGCGCAAGGGATAGCGACATGGAAAATGCCCTGCTTACTGGTGGTCGGACGAAATAGCCCAACTGAGAATGGAAGCGAAACGCCTCAGAAGAAGGGCGCAAAGAACGAGAGACGAAACGGAGGCAGCACTATTGTCGACCCAGCACAAAGAAACGTGCAAGTGGCTCCGACGCGAGATCAACCGGAGGAACGCACAGTGTTGGAAGAACCTGACGGAGGAAGTAAATCGGAACACTCTGTTCCCGACACATCCGCCAAGGCCAGACCAGGAGGAAGCTGCTGAAGTAGGTGACATTCTCCTATTCTCCACCGAGGAGTTGCAGATCGCCACCAAAATGATGCGGAGCCAAAAGGCGCTTGGGCCCGACGGGAGCACCTCCTCTATTGTTGAACATATACAACGCGTGCCTGAAGGCGGGTGTCTTTGGCACTCCCTGGAAGGTTGCGCGTCTCGTGTTGATCAACAAAGGTAAGGGAGGTGATCCCCGGCTTCCGTCGTCTAACAAGCCACTGTGCATGTTGGACCATACAGGGAAGCTCTACGAGAGATTGCACAAACAACGGCTACTGGGAGCTGTGCAGGCTGCCAGAGATTTAGATGACAACCAGAACAGCTTCAGGAAACGGCAATCCACAGTGGACGCGTCCTGGGAAGGAGAGCATGGACTGGAAATCATTTTTCCAGGAACATCGCGCTTCTCGTTACGCTATACGTTAAGAACGCCTTCAACTCGATCAGGTGGTCAGACATCTTGGAAGCGTTGAACGAGTTCAGAGTCCCAGAGTACCTGATGTGGGTGATACGGAACTACCTAAAGGACCGTATCCTCCACTACGAAACAGAAGAAGGCCAACGCGAGAAATATCTCAGCGCCAGCGTGGCACAGGGGTCAATTTTTTACCCTGATTTTTGGAACATCCTGTACGATACCCTATTACGTCTCGGGATACCGGAAGGTGTGTACATTATAGCATACGCTGATGATGTCGCTTTAGTCATCATCGCGTGAGACTTTGAAAAAGCACAATATCTACTGAACCAGGCGATGCGCAGGACCTCGCGCTGGGTGGGAGAACACGGTTTCGACTTGACAGCCGCTAAGACAGAGATCGTGCCCTTCACTGGCAAACGGATTGATACCATCTTCCGCATGTATGTGGGAGATGCGGAGGTTTTGACAAGGAGGGAGGCTAGGTATCTGGGACTCAAACTAGACACTAAGCATACTTTCTTTCGGCACCTAGTGTATCCAGCGGATAAAGCGATGAAAAACATGCACAGTTGTGCCGTCTCATGCCGAACTCAAGTCGACCGAAAGCGTGCAAGCGTCGATTCCTCGAGTCAGTCATTACATCCATCTTATTGTTCGGTTCTGAAATATGGACCGATGCAATGGAGAAGAACTCATACCGGATTCGACTCACTTCCGTTCAGCGTAAAGGAGCTCTCAGAGTCTCCAGCGCCTATCGCACGGTCCCTATACACGCGGCGGAGTGCAAGCGAATCTACGAACGGAAGAAAACAGGAGACGACAGAATAACAGTCCATAGAGAGGAACGTGCGCACCATGAAAACGTGGCAACGATCCTGGACAACCACGACCAACGGTGAATGGGCAGCAAGGCTGATAGACCAGCTGGCCCCTTGAATTAACAGAGATCATGAGGAGGTAAATTACTACCTGACCCAATTCCTGACTGATCATAGGTACTTTCTCTCCGACGTCAGACGTATGGGGGAGATTCATAACCGGAGTTGCATCTTCTGTTCCGCTAATTGCGACGTTGCATTTCACACGTTTTTCAAGAACAGCTCTTATCGGCTCGGTCGGACAATTCACGCCTGAGAATATCGTGGGCGAAATGCTGTCGGCTGAGAATAAGTGGGCCGCCACGGCAAAATTCGCCAAGACGGTCCTACGACAAAAGAAGCAGTACCTAGACAGGGCAACCAACGAAGATATTAATGAAGCGCTGGGAAACGCTCCGACACCCGAACATAACCCAGGGACGTCGAACGACTTCATGGAAATGGACGTGGAGATAAAAGATGGGACGCTTTCTTAACCGGGAGACGCTCAATTTCTCTCATTTTATGAATGTCGCGGGGAGGGATAGGGATACTTCTCTATTCGAATACGCGTATAAATGAGACGGGTTAGATCTGGCGTCGCCGCGGGGTATTTAAAATTATGAATTTTTAAATTTGTTTCAGGTCAATGCCGCAGCGGTTATCGAGACGATACTAGAATGGCACCACCAGGAGGTAATGTGATAAACAGTACCAGGGTGGGTTCCGCCAGAAGAGGAAAGGGTGGTAGGTTTTATTGGGTCGGTTTGCGAAGCAACGGCTGTGTAGTTTTTTAGTTGTAGTTTTTTTTTGTTTATTTTATTTTTCGTCCTATATTATACACACGGCGGATGTATCCCAAACCAGCCCCAAACTATCCAGCTGTGCGGACCCAGTCGGGTGTGCCTTGGTGGCATTTCTAACATACCCTCGAAAAAAAGTAAAAAAATTGTCATTGTCATTGTCATTGTCATTATTGTTATTATTATCCCCCTCTAAGAACTGCAAGACCTTGCCGAAACCCAGTACCTCTTATCATATAGAACTGTGGCAGGTGAGGGGGTTTATTCAAACTAAGAAGCATTTCACTCAATGAATACTCCCACATAATCACACTATCAGTCACAACAGTTTTAACCCTAACGCGCACTACACCCACCGCTAGACTATACATACTCACGCACACACATCGATCCGCCCCTGCACACTGGGAGTGCTGGGAGCATTGGAGTATTGGGAGCCAGAGTCAGCTAGTTCCCTGCTGACCTGAAAATAGGTTTCTAAGAAATACTCAGCTGACGTGGCAACTACGACAGAGGTGAGAAACCATCCATTTCGGCACCCCGATCAGGTAGTGCAGACTGGACGCGGATGCCAGGATCTGCGCTGCTCCGAGCGAACACCAATCCGTTCGCATGTACCGGGATTGGCAAAGCAAAAGCTAGGCCTCAGGGAACTGAGGTAAAACTTAAGTTCGGGGGTATACCCCCATTCCCAGTTAATTCGGCCCGCTCCCATGCGCACGATGCACTGGCAACGACAAGAATGGTAAATAAAGCAACAACATCAGAAAACGACATACAATAAGAACAAACGATTCAAGTTGAACCAACAATGGTGATCGAAAATCCACTTGAGACCGTAGCTGGTAATGTAATAGAGAAAGCGTATGTTGTGGATTTCTAAGAGCATTCTTCTAAGGCTGGTAAGCACCTCGCGCGAAAAGCAAAGCTTTTGGCTTTATTTTTAGCGTTGTTTATTTGTTAATTCTGTTTTATTTTAATCTTAATTTCTCTTTACCAACATAAAATGTATAACAAATTTGTATTTTATTAAAAAAATGTTGGACCTTCAACGAAGCATACTTTGTTAAATAATCGAAATGTCAATTTTGTTCCTCTGTTCCCTACATTCGATGCATCATTCTTTTTGATCCAATGCATTTGATTTTGTTTTAAATACTACAACTTCATTGGTTTCAAAAAATTCAAATGCATTTGATCATAAGAATTCTACGTCGAGTAATATACACCCAAATGCCATTTTCCCGAAGTAGGTCTGGCATCTCATTCCCTTTGTCAGGTCTCGCTCTGTGTACGTATGTAGCCGGAGAAACAATTCGAGGGTGATTACGCAGCCATCCCCTGAGCTCCCCACAGGGGGCGAGCCACGCACGCGGCGAAACAATGCGGCGACGGCGCACGTATACAGCTACGGAGGCGTATACGCGTGCGTTTTAATTCATGCCTCGTATATACATAGTCGTTCCCCTGCATTGGCATCAAGGCAACGACCTCGACTGTTGTATGCGACGTTGACCGTCATCGTCGTAGTCGCGCCCCCTCAGTCGAGGCACGTCGTCGTTGCATAGCGGTCGCGAGGGTGTATATAGATGTGATTCTCGCGGCTGCTCATCGATAAAAATATGAAAAGCCGACGCGTGCCTCGCTTTCATCCTTGCAGTAGGGACGTGATTTGTATCGTTGGATAATTGACTCGCGTGTACTTTTCGGAAATGGAGAACGAGCACTTGAGATCTTTGTGGAGGCGAGTGATCGCGAGTGATCGCGCGTATCGGTTTAGTTTTTAATAGAATGATTGTATGAAGTAAGCATATATAGAAATTGCATGCAGAAATACGTACAGATCTGCCTGGCTGTTAATGCTATGTAGTATTCATAGCAATTGGAAATGGCTATTATGAACAAAATTATTTTAACCAATTCAAGTTTTGCCTAGGTATTTCGAGAATTGCCGAAATTCGACTTTTCCAATAATGTACCATTCTATATGAAGCATTCACATCCATAACGGAATAAGTCCATTTTCGGAAAACGTCCATTAAAATATTCAAGTATTTTATAAATCCCGTCGGTATTTATCTGATTTAAACCATGCGATTGATAAATACCGTATTCGAGTATTAATTCCAGTGATCAAATTCATCAAATTGTAGCATCTTGTACCGCTATTGTTGAAACGTTTGCTGAAGTTTGCAAAATTTCTAAACAAGACTAGTTTCGTTAGTCGTTCTGATCGCCCCACGGTACTTTTAGGTTCGCAAATACAATGACATGGAGAGTGTCAGACATCCGGGAAACGGATTTCGCTAAAACTTCAGGGATCGTTTTCCGATATACCTAAAAATGAAGCCTAATAAATAGACCCTAATATTTCATATTTTCGCGCGTACTGTGTTTCTCTCTCTCTCGCAAGATCTGAAGCGAACAATAAGAGATACAGCATATTTTATTGGCATTATTGTATACAAGATTTTTAACATTGGGCATATGGGTAATGCAATCCTTTTAAGCTGTAACTTCCTTCCTTCTAGGACATTAATCAAACTACGGGTGTCATTTTGAGGTACCAGAAAACTATTTTCAAAGTTTCAGTCAAAATCGTTTCCCGAAAGTCATTTTGAGTTTTGAAATCCCCGTGTTATTTATCGTTTAGTGATGAATATAAGGAAGCTTAGTGATGCCATCTGACCGATGAGGTTTTTTAGTTCGAAGTTTAAAGAAGACATATGCAAGCGACCCGGTACGGCATTTATTTGCAGTTTTGATAGTTAGTTTTTAGGTTATTTGTTTATAATTCCAAATGCTATAAAATACGTAATTAGCTTATTCAAGATTTTGGGTGAGAAATGATAGGCAATTGCAAACTCTTTCAAATGCGATTTCACAGAAATGATTATATTAGTTTTAATCTCTAAAAAAAATTCGAAAAACTAAAACTCAAACAAAAAAGTCGCCTAAACAAAAGTGAATCAACCAATCAAAAAAAATTATTTTTATCCTCTCATCGTCTAAGAATTAACAAACAAAATGAGCCCCAACATTAACTTTTACCGCATATTACCCAAGATATAGACGGTCACATAAACACACACACACACGCACGTACGCACGCACGCAAGCACGCACGGACGTACACACACACACACACACACACAGTACACACACACAAACAAACACACACGCACAAACGCATGCACACACACACATACACACACGCACGCACGCACGCACGCACGCACGCACGCACGCACGCACGCACGCACGCACGCACGCACGCACGCACGCACGCACACACACACACACACACACACACATACATCCATAGACAAAACATGTTGTTGTAATGTTCCTACAATGTTGTACAAAGCTTCCTAAAGAAAGAAGCAAGAAGTCGATGTTTCAGTCAAATGAATTCTATTTCAAAGGTTTTGAAATCGATGTTAAAAATTTAAGCAATAAATAAATTACCAATTTTTAACAACATGAACGATTATTGGCGAAGAAAACTATAAACTATAAAATATACATTTTACATAGGGTTTATATGGGAGTGGCAAGTTTTTATTAATATAAAAGTTTATCGTCTTAAAAAAATGGTTATCGCTTCAATTGTAAACATTATGAGAACTCATAAATGCAGCATAATGGTTCAGCGGAATATTGAAAGATCATAGACTATATTTATGAGCGAAAAGAACAGGCAAAACGCCTGGATTTTAAAAGTCGCGCTTCCTACGCGTGAATTAATCCAAATATAATGACATTAAGACGTTTTATCATAGTTCTGGAGGATTTTATTGCCTTTCTTCAATAGCATACAGTCTCCAATTGTAGCAATAATACTTATTTTCATATTAAACACTTTTATTTTAACTTAGAAATACATATCCCATATAAATTTAATGTAAAATGTATATTTTGACCGACCATTAGCGTAGTTCACTTGATACCCGCTAGTGTCGCATTCAACTTTAAACTCCCAATATTAAATAATACAATGTTGCAATTAATCGCAATGTGATTATATTGAAATAATCAAAACGATTACTTTTTATTACACGAAGGTAACAAAGATTTGATTGTTAGACCATTGTCTTCTCAATCTTATTAATATAAAAAATTAGTACATTACGAAACGTATGACTGAACCATTTAAGTCAGGAGTATCGTATTAGTACATTACGATACGCGTAACTTAAGTGACCCATTATTACACGGCGTGAGGTTAGCGCCCGAGCGTAGCGAGGGCGATATTTGCGTCGTGCAATGGGCCACTTAAGTCACTAGTATCGTATACTATTTTATAGCACTGCTTGCCAAAATCCGCTGTCACGCATATTCGTGCCTAAGCAGTCCATTCTTGCACCATGAGGTTAGCGCCCGAGCAAAAATGGACTACTTAAGTCACAGATAGGCGTGACTTAAATGCGGATTTAGGCCTCCCAGTGCTATAAAATTATTTTTTTACATTTTAGAGCATTTTTTTACATTTTAAAAAATTTCCCTTTGATACGTATAGCGTGGCGTAACGATGCACGAGAGACCCCTTCCTCGTGTCACATTTTGTCACGGTATGATTGACCACTCTCAGATTGATGTCAGCTCTCTTTAAATGAAGAACATTTTACTCGTGGAGATCAATCACTTCTTCGTCTAATTATTACCAAATTTTACTTCATAGTAAACAAATGGTAATATAGATACAACATAAAACTAGTAAGATATAAATACATTTCATACATTTTGTATGCTCTATATAATGATATAAGCAACAAATAAAATAATAGGTTTCTATTTATTGGTGTTTCATACGTAGACGTAAAAATTTTATTATATACTATGTGTATCTTCTTTTTATTAGCTCTGTACAAAGTTAAGTATCAAGAAAAGTAAAAAATAGTTACGAGAATTTTAAAAACAAGTTCAGCTTTTTTTAATTAAGGAAAGGTAAATTTTAAAGATGTAGTAAAAATAAGCATTTAATAATTTTGAAGAACATTTTATTATAGGCCAGTAAGACTATAATATTTTAAAATATTCGTTCCAAACATTTTACATGGATTCCGAAACATGAGCATCCTAACTTGAAAATCGTCAAATCGGATGCTCGTTGACGAAAATAGAGTGCGTGAAGTAAAACTAGAAAGTTCAAGAGGATGAAAAATCGGCTTAATGGAAATCGATAGAACAAGTTTCATTCGTTAAAGAAATACTTTGTATATCGTCGGCTTATTGCATCGAGTACAATACAACAATCCTCGCTCGACGTCACACTACACAATGATAATTAATATTTCGTACAAATATATTTCATTTATTACATCTTTTTTCGTTTTCTATTTTTTCGTCGCTCAATTCATATTACACAAGACATAACGATTGTGTTCATTTATGCATTTTTTAATTCATTTACAATTAGTATTTGCTTCTTATAAGGTATAACTCTTAACGATCTGATAATGGATCACTGTACATACATAGTATTGAAACCATTTCATTAAAAAAAATCGTTATTTAAATTTAAATGCATTAATATACTTTACTTTTCGCATCATTAAATTCATTTCAAATCAATAAAGTTCATTCAATTGTAAATTACAAAATTTAACATGCGACTAGTCATTCTTATTTTCACATTGTGTAATACATATATTTATGTAAAAGAAAATCCATCGAATACATTTTAAATTTCAGTACATTATTGTATTCATCTTCATTTATCCTTTTAAGGTACTCAATGATGTTTGTCCAAAAATGAAAAAAAAAATAACATCTAAGTACTGGATTTTCGCAAAATTATCTCTGATATGGAGGAATATATCGACGTCCCTTACGAAACTAACACATTTCAATTTTTTCAGAAACACCTAGTTCTTGCAGAGGCTTCTTATAAAAAACCTAGTACTTTTTAGATTTTCTGATTAATACTAACACTTTCTTTGATCCTCTATGAAAATTATAGTTTTTGTCTAAAATTTTTAAAATTACTAATTTTTGTAGGAGACTCCAGACAAGAACTAATATTTTTGAGAAATCTGAAATGTGCTAGTCTTTGTAAAGGACGTGGACATCATTGTGTTGAATCGATTAAAAACATTTGTCCATATTGCAGTACCCTAGAAAGACTTGCATTTTATAATTAAAATAATGTACTCATTCAAAAAATGTAACTATGTATAATTGCATACGTGTTAAATACAATTCTTTTTCATAATTATTCACTCTACAAAATTCATAATTACATGCGTATAAAATTATAATTACAAAGAATAATATATTACAACCACCGCCGTGTTGCTTTTTTCTCAACGCTTTTTCTCATACAGTTTTGAATTTCGCGAGAATTATATGTGCATTGAATATGTGCCGTGATGCTTCGGTGTAAATACATGACTCGTGATGTATTTATCGGCCTCCCCAACCACCACTGCCACCTCCACGTCTATTATTTCCATAATTTCTCTGTTGCTGCTGAAATATAAATTTTGTATTTAATATAAAATAAACTATCTACATATATTATATTCTCTTTATGTATTTCTATAAAAGAATATTTTAAAAATACAGAAAATATAAAAAGTCAAAAGGTAAAGTACCAACAACAAATACTTTATCTGCGTATTTTTATATATCCATGAATTTAAGGTTTAATTAAAATTCTGAAAATATTAAAAATCAGAAAGTAAAATATGAAGATTTTAATAATGGTTTTTCATGGATCAAATCGCAGCGATAAATCTGTCGCTCACTAAATATTGTTATACAGTAGACTTGATATATCAACATTAGCTACATCGTTTGTTACTTGAAGTATTTCATAGTGCCCAATTCATAATATCTGTAATCTATTGCTATATTGATGGGAAACTCAGTATATCATTATTTACAACTCATATTTCTCCCTAAATTTATAACGATATATCGAAAGTCTAGTGTAATTTTAAACTTAATATATCTTACGGTGGTTCATTCACGAGAATCGACATAAAAATGTATAAAAATGTATACAATACAACTTTTTACACATTACAATATGAGAAACGTAATAATATGAAATAAATGGTACTTGGTGACTTTTTGGTTTAAATTCTTGATCAAGAGACAAAAAAAATAAGCGTTCATTAGTTAAAAATTACCGTGTGATACCCAAGAAATAAGCAATAAAAATAAATAAATAAATATAACCTCTAATATATTAAAAATAAAAGTCCTTATGATCTGGGTAAAAAGCTTAGCAAAGAGATAGAAGAAAGCTACCTGTTTGGAAATTTTCAGTAGGAATAATGCCGTTTTACTCAAGTTATCGTTTGCCTCAGAAAATCGATTTTTTTAACAAAATGATTTTTTTCTCAAGTATAAAAAAAATAAAGTGTTTCAAAAATTTTACAGAATAATTTTCTCCATTGCCCTACTCCTCAACTTTTTCAAAAAATTCTACCAAATATTTCAAAGAAATCACAGTACAAACAAAAAATGACGTTTCCATGTGTAACAAAATAAAGGAAACACCTTGTCCAAAATTTTGGGTGGTAAAAGATAGAAAATTTTATGCTCTTTCTGTAACGTACGAAAAAAACTAAAAAACTAGTTTTTTAAAACTAAAACTAAAACATCGAAACACCGCTAAAAAACAAAAACTAATTCGAAAAACTAAAAAAATTATTATTATGCACCCTTAGTGTAAAAAAAATCAAACAAAATGAGTCCTGGAACATTAAATTTTACCGCGGATTACTCGAGATACCGATGCATACATAGATACATACACACACACGTGCACATGCACACACACACACGCACGTACGCACGCACGCACGCACACACATACACACACACACACACACACACACACACACACACACACGTACACACACACACACACACACACACACAAATCCATACGGACATTTTCTAAAAATAGTGTATTTTGTTTACTTATGTCTCGAAATATGTTGCTAACATGTTTTTAGAAAAACTATTTTTTTACTATCATTCCTCTTTGAAGAAGCAAAAGTCCCCACTGTTTTGTCGAATTTTTCTTCAGTTGTATAACTATAGGTACTTTTGCAATATGGAAATTTTGTTGAAAAATTTTTTTTTCATTACCTCAAGCGTCCTACTTTTATATTACATTGTTTCTCATATTATAATATAAGAAAGAATCATTACAAACATTCTTTTATTTAAGGTATATAACTACGCATATAACCTCCAGAAAGTAAAAAAAAAGTAAAATATGTCATTTAAAATTAGACCTGAACAGGACCAATTTTAACACAAAAATATTTGTCCATACATTATAATTACAAATTAATATTTCTATTCAAAACGTGCATCTAAAATAATATGTAGAATCGATACTCGATAACTGTGTTAATATAATATATGCACCCAAAAAATTAATTTTTATTAATAGTGAAAATTTTCAGAATAATTTTCTCAAACTAGTTCCGTTCTTCACTATCAATTAGCAAAGAAAACTAGATGTCACTCACTTGTTGATTGTATTTTTGACCTTGCTGATTCTGCATATTCTGATACGGCCGAATAACGCGCTGTTGCTGTTGTTGCTGCCCATAGCCGGCCTGCTGGTAGCCCTGGAACTGTTGTTGTTGTTGTTGACCCTGGTAATTATTCGCCTGGTAAGAACCTGCCCATGGTCCAGGTCGAGATTGATTTGATTGGTTGCCAGAATGATTTCTTGAATCCTTATGACGATCCGTTGAGTATCCGCTCTGATAGCCTCCTGTGATCAAAATGAGCATTGTCGTTAATTAGAAATTAGCTGACGTTAAAATCTAATTTTTAATGACATACTAATAATAAGCGTACCTCGAGAAGATTGCTGTAAAGATGCAGGTGGTGGTACATGGCCATAAACACCTGATTGCCGATTGTTTTGATTGTTAACATGATGCCTGTAAATAATTTTTGTTTTAACTTCACAATCCTTTTTTGCAATTCATTAATTTGTAATATGCCAATGACTTATTTAAACTTAATTACAATAATTTTTAATAAAGTTATGTTCTACTATATAAAATAATTAGAAATTTTTTCCAAAATATAAAAAGAGTTTCTTTTAATTCTTTGGTATACAGAAAAATATCAAATTTATTTTGCTACATTTGCTCATACAATCAAAATAGAGAATGTAAATATAAGAGGAATTCATAAAACTTACAGCTTATTACTGAGTTTCTATTATCCATTATCTATATCGATACCTCGTACGAAGAATAACAGATTTCAAAATTTAAAACGAAGACTAACCGAATTCACCAGTTCGAGACGAAGACTAACAGATTTCACCAGTTCACGACGAAGACTAACCGAATTTTCAAGTCCGCGACGAAGACTAACAGATTTCACCAGTTCGCGACGAAGACTAATAGATTTCACAATTTCGTGGCGAAGACTAACAAATTTCGTAAGGCCCCAGTGAAGACTAACAGAATTCAGTAGTTCGATACGAGGAATAATGTATTTAATAATTATTCAAATCTTTAGGTAAAGGGAGTCGTGCATGAATAAACTTTCAGTATGAACACTTTTTAGATCTGGGCTACCACCACTTGTAAATTTGTCGTAATGCCGATATTTTTAGATCAAATCAACAGAATGATAAATACAAAATAAAATTAATAAAAAGTTCACTTGGTAAGGCGTGTGTTGTTGGTCTAGAACTAAAAAATGTTCACACTGAAACCGTATTCATACTGTACGACTCCCTTTACCTAAAGATTTCAATGCTTAAATACATTATTCCTCGTATAAAACTACTGAATTATGTTAGTCTTCGCCGCGGGCTTGCGAAATCTGTTAGTCTTCGTCGCGAACTAGTGAATTCGGTTTGTCTTCGTCGCAAACTGGTTGAAATCTGTTAATCTTCGCCGAAAATTGGTGAATTCGGTTAGTCTTCGTACGCGAGCACGCGAAACGTGTTACTCTTCGTCGTGAGTGCTGAAGCGCGTTAGTAGGGGAAGGTGGGGCACGATGGGTTTGGCGGGTGGATTGGGCATTCAAATGTTCACTAAATAAATGAATATTCTAACATGATAGTATTTTTTATATGTTGTAAATAGCTTTTACTTTTTCCCTCTGCAAATCCTAAATGAAAAAAATTAATACAAATCGTATGAGAATTATTAGAAATTGAGGACTTCAAAACGTTGTTTTTTCCATAATTCTAATCTATTTCTCAAGAACAAATAAATCATATGAGCTTCGAAAGGGAATTACTTTTACAGTTTAAATCGTAAATTTTTAATAGTATTTTTGATTGATGATCTCCGATGCTTAGGAAAAAAGTAATATTACATATAAAAATACTCTAAAATGGGGCACGACTGGCACCACTAGCGGGGCACGATTGGCATACGTGAGTCGTCAATTTATTTCCGCCGACTTTAACAGCTGATTTTCTTAACCTTACTTTTGCGCCCTTAACATTTCGGAGTCGGAGTCTTAGATGTTGGTGAAAGAGTCAGTGTTAATGAAATGGTAAGAAATTATAAAAAGAAAGGCCAAAGAAGTAATTACTCCGATGGCCAAATGCGTCAAAATGTAAAGAAAATGTGTCAAAATGTGATTAAAAGTATAAATATTTAAAGTGATTGGAAAAAATAATCCTTCACTTAAAACATAATTGTTATTTAAAAACTAATCATACGTAAAGTAATAATTGTTTCTATTATTTAATAAATAGTAAAGTTTATAACACATACGTCTGGTTTTTAGTTTTATCCTCAATCCTATAAAATGCAAATTTAATAGTAACGTCCAATATTTTTTTTTAAATAAATTTTTGATTAATTCACCGTGCCAATCGTGCCCCACCTCCATGCCAATCGTGCCCTACGGGTGGGGAAAATGGGCAGTTTTAGCGGTATTGTACTTTGCATTATAAAAAACAATGCAATATATATTTTATAATAAAAAATAATGTATCTAAATCTTGAGATATTCTACTTTAAGAAGCACTTTTAATAATTTGTATTGGTACAAAATAGAAAGTACAGGATTCTTTTGAAGTTAGGGTGCCCGTACTGCCCCACCTTCCCCTATTAGTCTTAAAATGAATTCTGTTATTCTTCGTATGAGGCGCCGATATATACTACGGCAGTTCCCTCTGCGTGTTCCGCGCGCCAACCCCCAATTAGTAGGTACCGTTTATTTTTTATATACAATCAATTCCAAACAAAATATATGGCTTGATTTTTAGATAAAAAAAATAAAACTATAATATAAACGCCTTTGTGCACTTTTTTAAGGTACTCTTTTTATGAAGAGTAGATATATTTAAGTAGCTTTAAGTGCCCTAAACGTTATGTTGCTTTTTATGTCAATGCGTGTAAAAATTAAAATGAACTATTAAATACAAAATAATTTATACTGCTTAGTTATGATTCTAAATGTCAATACTTGTATGTATTGGGTGATTGTCAAAAAATGGAGCTTTTGGTGTATTGCTTTTAACTTTCCCTTTAAATATACTTCAGAACATATGACAGAGCTAACAATTGTTTTGAGTGTTTGTATTATATCTTTACACTCATCTTCTATGTTTTTTTGTTAATTTTACGACATTTTTAATCTAAGTTCTGAAAAGGGCGACAAAATAGTCGCCGAAACGTCGAAAGC
Organism: Gastracanthus pulcherrimus; assembly: GCA_949152435.1. NCBI lineage: Eukaryota > Metazoa > Arthropoda > Insecta > Hymenoptera > Pteromalidae > Gastracanthus > Gastracanthus pulcherrimus. The sequence goes on from OX424576.1 coordinate 132,038,175, forward strand.
TAAAGAACATTTAATTATTTTACACCTTGACTTATCAAGGCAATCGTTAAAACATATTTAACAATTCTTTTGTGTTATAATACATCATATACAAGATATTCCGTTAGTTTTGAAGGTCTAAATATTCGCTTAAGGTGGCTTTCTAGTGATTTTCCAAAGTTTCTATTTAGTCCACGATGAAATCTGAAAAAATTACCTAATATTCGTAATATAAAAAGTACGTTTTCCAGAATTTTTCAGATTATTTACCTTCCAAGATTCCAAAATATGCACAAATTAGTCATTTTTAGACCAGAATAAGATAGGTTTTGTAAAGTTGGTTTGCGTCAAGATTCATCGAACAGATTTAGAAAAATTTGTCATCATTCTAGACATCAAAAAGAAGAAAAGTTAGCTTTTATTATACTTGTAGGTCTATTAATTTACTTTTAGAAATATAATCTATTGAAATCATAAATAAATGTTATATTTTCATGATTTTTTAAAGGTTAATATCTTTATATGTCATTAGTAATTGAATAAAAGTACATTAAAAAATGCTAACTTTTGTTCGAAATACATCAAACAATATTTGAAATAATGAATGATTCAAAATGACGCACAGAATTTGTTGACGCAAATCAACTTTAGCATACTGGAAAACTTCAAGCTAAGAAAATCGAGCTTTTGTAAAAACAAGACTAAAATTATGATATATTACGTATTGCACCCTTGCATCACATTTATTAAAATTCTTTAAATCTTTCATGTATCGAATACATTTAGTACTATATCAGGTAACTATATCAGGTACTATATTAGATAAACAATAATTAATTATGAATATACTAAAAATGATAAAACTTTATTTTTAATGTATTACTTCCACTATACAAAAAATGTTTTTTGTGCTGGGACTACTTCTATGTTTTCCATTTACAAGTAAAGAGCACTTTTCTGCAATAATTTTTTTTTCAATTTTTCGGTCAAAAATTACCAGAAAGCTACCTTAATCTCAATATAAATCTAGTTTAATCGTCGATTTGTTATTTTCGTAGTATTTTTATTTTTTTTATTCGTGGCATGTCTAATTCACGGATTTGTTAAAGTTAATAGTGCAATAAGCAAATCTGTAATACAAATGACACGAAAATGACAATGTCTAGCTGGATAATGTCATTTTCGTGTCATTTGTATTACAGATTTGGCATTTGTACTACATATATAATATGTAGCCAGAATTTTACGGTGATATTTTTGATAATTGACTACATATATAATATGTAGCCAGAATTTTACGGTGATATTTTTGATAATTGATGAAATAGAATATATATTCCTTTGGTTCCGAAAGTCTAAATATGCTATTAACGTTAACAAATGCGTGAATTAGGCATGGCACGAAAATGACAATAAAAATGCCATGAAAATTACAATAAAAATGCCACGAAAATGAAAATAAAAATGCCATTAAAATTACAATAAAAATGCCACGAAAATGACAATAAAAATACCACGAAAATGACAAATCGACCATTAAACTGGATTTATTCAGATTAGCCGAATATTTAGACTTTCAAAACTAAAGGAATATCTTTTACATGATGTCTTACAACACTAGAAAAATTTTTTAGCTCTGTCATATGTTCTGAAGTACATTTAAAGGGATAGCTAAAAGCAAGACACCAACAGCTCCGTTTTTTGACAATCATCCATTTAATCCTTTATTTTCGCTTATAATATAAGTTTTTTTAAATTAAGTAACCCCATATCATCATCATCATCATCATCATCATCATCATCATCATCATCATCATCATCATCATCATCATCATCATCGTCGTCATCATCATCATCATCGTCATCATCATCATCATCATCATCATCATCGTCATCATCATCATCATCATCATCATCATCATCATCATCATCATCATCATCACCATCATCATCATTATTATTATTATTATTATAGTTTATAGATCTTTGTAACACCCATAGCTATTTTGAATGTAACTTTTGATTAGAGCAACGAAAATTGATTTTCCAAAATAGGATTTAATCTTGGAAGGACAATTTTGCGAGAAAGACAATATTTTATGAGAAAGAGTCAATAAAAAAAAAGAATGACTGGTCTAGTCAGCAATTTTATTCTTATAAGCAAAGCTTTGCAATATTGTCTTTGAATTACGTTACAAATAAATGGCCGTTATGATGTACATCGGATAATTGAATTCCTTTAAAATAACACTCTTGTGTTATCAAAAATTGAGAAATTTATCTTCAAATTTTCAGTTTTTATCATGGGAGCCCTATCTTGAACTCTCACAACAATGACATTTTTATTTATTGTAAACTAAGTTTTCTTTAAATCATTCTGAAAAACTAGTATGTAATGGTAAATAAGCATAGAAGTAATACATAAAGAGCTGAGTAAGACAAGCGGTACTTTCTTTTCAAGATATAGTTATATCTAAAGTTGTACTCCAATGTTATTAGTATATCTATATCGTAGTACAATATATCGACGGTTGAGTGGAAGAAGAGGCTATTTAGGAAAACGCTTGAAGCAGAAGCTAACTCAGTTTTCATTTGAAGAACGGGCTAACTCGGTTTGTGCTTGAAGAACGGGCTAACTCAGAAATCGCGCAAAGAAGGTGAAATTTAACTAATTATTTCTGGGTTTAATTTTGTAATAGGCGATAATAAAAATAGGAAAATATGTGTTTTGTGAAAAAATAAATTTTTCTATTTTTTATTATTGCGTATTACAAAATTAAATGTAAAAAATAATTAATTTAAATAGCCCTTCTTTGACGATGAACTTTCTTACAAAAATTACAGGAATTGTGTTTGCTAACTTTTTTTTAGAATAAATCAGTAATATAGGGTCGAAATGTCAGTTTCGTCCACCATCCAAAAGACGATTTTCAGTGAAATTTTATACAAGCAAAAATTGTCACATAAGTGTTTCAAACTGTAGGGTGTATAACATACATTTTTACTAGTTTTAGAGGCAAATTCAATTATTTACTATTATTAAAGAATGCATAATTTGTGTCCAGTGATTTGTACCAAAATATCGAAAACAGCGATAATCGCTTTGGAAAACGTGCTATTTGATTTCTCAGAACTTCCTAACGACAACTTTTCAAATCATATATCCAGAGAATAATGCAAGTGTCAGACTTGCCAAAGGTTTGAAAAATTGCACACGCGTACAAGATGATTTTTTAATTTTATAATGTACAAAAGATTCAGTTAGTTCCGTCTCCCCCGTAAACCACTATTTAAATTATGTTTATTAGTCAACAAAATGCATTTTCTCATAGTATTTGGTGGACATCAGAATTATCTATGAGGAAAAATTTTAATAAAAATATACGAGACGCTACGAGCATTTTTAACCTGCAATGTCAGTTCCCTCCCTATCAGTTCCGCCCCTGCTAACATCATATAATAATTGCGTACATTTTGATAGAAATACTTTTTAATGTACCACATTCAAGTATTTTGTTTAAAATGTTATTATGAATGCAAAAAATCCACAAACTCTGAGAAAGAGTTAGATGTGGGGAAAAAAATGTTTTAGTCTAATACATTTTCGGATACTTTTAAAGCTAAACTGGTTCAGTTATGACAGTTATCACCCATAGATATATTATTCTATATATTTTCTTTCATAAAAAATGCCATGCGAAAAAGTGATGACGTAAAGATTTTATGTATGTAGAAAGATATATATTATCTTCATTGATTTCAAAGATATTGCAAAAATTTGGAAAATTGGACCAAAAATTAATTTTTTAACTTTTTATACTGTACATAAAAAGAGTTTAAGTATTTGTAAACAATTTTAACCCACAGTTATCTCATCACGGGGCCAAAAGGGAACAGCATGTATACAAATGTCGCACCATTTCTATATACACAGGAGTGAGGGGTCTGGGGCTAGGGGGGGGGGGGTGACTTATAGGACTAAAGAATGTATTCAACCCTTCGACCATATAAATTATACAAGGGATATGGGTAAATCCGCCGCACTTTTAACCCTTACTGTTCCAGCTTAAGAAGGGCCACAATTCAAGCACCTGACAAGACACAGACTTCTATTAGGTCTCAAATTGCTTGTTTTAACGTGTGATTTCTATTAACTAACCATATATAACATCAAAACTAACGACGTGGGAGAAAGGCCAAGAAAACTATTAAAAAAGACCCTGAATAGACTCAGAAAAGTTAATTTCTCAAATTCAAATATATACTGAGAGAACGCCGTTCTATAGATCGTTACACAAATTGTATAGCATGTTCCTCATATCAAAAAATGAAGACCACCTAGAATAATGTACTATGCTTAGTTCGCGAGAAATAAAATTTTGAAATTCGATACTTTCCTACGTGTCCAAATAACTTAAAAAAAATAACGAATTTCAACAAAAATTTTCAAGTTCAATTTTCCTTCTAGTAACCCTTTAAAAGTTGACAAATGGGAAAAAATTAACGCTCCTGTAAAGCAGGCACTGGATGTTGAGATTTAAAGATTCCTACCTCGATTTCAAAGTTTTTTAAGTTCATGTATGCACTCTTTTTAATAAATTTGGTAAAAATGTGATTAAAACTTTATAAATCAAAGCAAAAAAATTTTAGTAACTTAACATATCTCTAAAATGGAAAGTCACTACATCCGTGCCATTAAAAAAAATTTAAGTAAAGAGCCATAGGTGTCAAATTTTAACAAAAAATAGTCTATCTTCGAACATTTTTCAAGATTTTAATTTTCAATGATTTTTGAAAACCCAACATTTTTTTGAATCTGTTTAGAATAGAATCTACATAAAAATTGGCAAACGTAAATATATCTAAATATAGAAACTGTTCCAGTCTCAATATTGTGCAATTTTTCTAGCATTTTAAATGGTTTATGCCATAGTTTGATGTAATTTACTTCCGGTAGTTTTATAATATTTAAACAGACATAACTTTTGATCCAAATAACTTCAGGAATGCTGCAACCACTCAAATTAAAGGTCTTGTTATCAGCTTTTAATTAATACTATGTACAAATCTCTATAACGTAAACTACTGGTATACATTTGCGAATTTTTATGTAGATTCTATTCGGAACAGAGTCATAAGATTTTGGGTTTTGAAAAAGCATCGAAAATTAGTCTTAAAAAATGTGCAAAGATAGCCTATTATTTGTTAAAATTTGACACATATAGCTCTGCACTTGAGAACAATAAATTTTTTGATGGCACGGATGCGGTTAACATTCTATTCTAGTGATATGGTAAATTACTAAAAGTTTTCTTGCCTCGATTTATAAAGTTTTAATAATCGTTTTACCAACTTTATGAAAAAATTGCATAAATACACTTAAAAAACTTTGAAATCGAGGTAGGAACCTTTAAATCTCAACGTTCAGCTCCTGCCTTGCAGGAGAGTTATTTTTTCCACACTTTTCAACTTTTAAAAGGGTTATAAGAAGAAAAATAGAAACGTTGAAATTTTTGGACTACCCTAATAACACATCATTCTAAGAGGTCTTAATTTTTTCATTTTAATATGAGGAATATACAACAAAATTTGTATAACAATCCATAGAGCAGCGTTCTCTCAGTATATATTTGAATTTGAGAAATTGACTTTTCTTGTATTATTTTTAGAGTTTTTTTTAATATTTGAGCTGTGGCCTTTAAGACTAGGACAGCAAGGGTTAAAAGTTCGGCGGATTTACCCATATATAGTCGAAGATTCAACCACATACCAGCCCTACTATATATATACTCTGAGTAGCCAAGTAAGTGTTATAAATTCAAAAATTGGTCACGACAAAACAGTCAAAATCTTTATCATATCAATTAGCATATTTTTTTCATAACGTATAACACAAGACCTTTTCATTGATAAGTTACTCAATCCTTAAATTTTTTAATAGAACAAGTACGATTTTATAAAAAGAACATTTTTTTTACGTGTGTCATAAGTTTAGAAAAATGTTTGTAATTGACTGCAAAATATATTTTATACAAAACTATTTTTGATAATCTAATCAGTACAGTCTTTAAGAGCTTGAAAAAGCTCTCAATTGAAGAAAAGGTCATTACATTTGACCTTCCTTTACCAAAGTCACAAGCTCTAGAAGATGGATGTTCCCTTTAGACCTCGTCGGGTAATGGGGTCGGTCAAATACGTAGGGTAACTGAGGGTTAATCGTAGTAATTATTTAAAAAATATTTACTGTGATTTAATCTTTTCTAACTATTCACATAAATACTTAAGGAGACATACCCCAACATTCGGTGACCCCCGTCACCTAGTAATCCAACTTTATTAGACGGAACAAAGCCGGTTTGTGGTCTCCATTGATTGTTTCCACGATTCATTTGATCATAATCTTGGGGTTTCAAAACTCGAGGTGGTTCCTCAGCTCCTTTCAGCCGTTTCGCAGGGAACATGTAATCAGTCCCAAACTTAGGATCCCTGAATCTTATACTGAAATTTTAAAGCAAGAATCATTAAAATATTATGCAATAATGTAGTTCTTCGAATTCAATAAGGTAAGTCTTAAAAAATATTTTATATATAAAAATCTTCTACGTTTACGTTTTAACAAGAAAATTAATGAATGGATTAAAAAATGAATATGAAAATTTAATGCGATCTATTTTCGAAAACTTATTAAAAAATACATACCAGATAATCTTATTATTCCTAACAGGCAGTGTATTAATTGGTGAAGGAAGAGTTGCACCTTCACCGACACAATCTTCAGCTAGTAAAACTTTTCCGCGCATTCCATCTATGCAAATTTCAAATTCTTGGTCATAACCACATTTATTTTCATACAAGCCTTTCAAAAAGGCAAAACCACTATTATCTGGTCCAACGTACAGTCTGTCATCACCTCGGACGTTTCGTTTTTCTATAAAAATAAACATCATTAAAGTTTTTCTTTTAAAATAATTTTAAAAAATAAAGCAAAATATGTACTTACTTTCTGCTTCTGTTAGTAAGGTGTAATATGGTTCCAATGCTTTAAAAAGTCTTTCTTCGTCAACGAAAGGTAAAAGAGCTACTCCTTGCCAAGCAAATTTCTTTCCATTAAGATCAATTTTAAAATCTTCTGGATAAAAGTCAATAATTGTTGATCTCTAAATATGAATAATATTAAAATCGAGAAGTTTTAGAATTATTAGAATCAAAATTTACTTAAGAAAATATTTATTTATTAGCTTACAGGGTCCTTCATTAATTTTGCCCATGGAGCTGGTACATGCTTGCAACTGGCAGCTGGAAAGACACCCATCAATTGTTCAAGTGGTCGAAACTAAAAGAAATAATTTAGCATTTCAAAAAAAAAGTAAAAAATTTAATTCTACATCATTATTTATAAACACCAGTAATACATACATGTAGTTTTTTAATAAATATTTTTTACATTTTACATTTTCCAGGATAATTATTTTTTTTATATTTGCTATTAGTATCGTAAAAATGACATATATATATGAGATAAAAATTGATTCTTACTGGGACAGTTTCTTTTTCAAATTCTGTAGAAAGACCTCCTATATTGATGAAGTCACTAGCAAATGGAGCATAGTGATATGGAAAATACCATTTCCATGAAGCGCAGCCTTGATAATAGTATCGCAGGACCCAACACAATCCACGCACATACTGAAGAGCTACATTATTTCTGCAATTTATAACAAGTTGAAGATTATTTATTTATTTATTTATTTATTCAAAACCAGTTTACCTTACATAAATTTACGATAAAATAATAGTAAAAATAGTAAGTAAAAAAATACGGTAATGTATAAATTACATTCTGTATATCGCAGAGATGCACTAGGCATCTGTACGCAACCCGGCATATACAAAATTAAAGTATAAAATAAGACTTAAATACTAAAATACTGAAATTAACTAACTTAATACTAAAAATTATTATAATAATAATTTTCTTTTTACTTTTTAACAGTGCTTATATCAATATTTAACTGACTTAATTATATTATAACAATTGATATTATATATCTGTTTTTATCCAATTTTTGAGCTTATTCTTATTTGAATATATATTCATATCTAATGTTTTTTGATCACTCGGTAGCTTGTTGTATGTTGCTAGGGCTTTCATATAACTATTTTTAGTGCTAATTCTTTTCGTATGTTTAGGTATTATTAAATGTTTTTTTCTTGTAATACTGCTAGATTTAATGAATTCATTTTTGAGGTTTGTGAAATGATATCTTAATGCTTCATAAGTAAATAATTGTTCTAGGTTCATGGGATAATCCTGACTTATAAAATTATTTTTATGAACAATTCTTCAAATTCTTTTTTGTAAGTTTCGCAGTAGATTTAAATTGTTATTGTATGCTCCACCCCACGCTATTATACCATAACTTATGATACTGTGGAAATAAGCACAATATATCATCCTCAATGTTTCGGTTGACATTGTCTTGGAAATTTTATAAAAAATATATATCAAATATCTAGTTTTCTTGATGATATATTGTATATGCTCATCCCATCTGAGGTTGCAATCAAATATTATTCCTAGGTATTTACAACTCGCAACTCTGTTTATTTTTTTATCTTTGCCAAAAGTTATATATACCGTCTTTTCAATATTTAAAGATAATTTGTTCTTAGCTAGGTACTTATCAATTATATACAAATATCTATTCATACTATCCTAGGCTTTTTCCCAGGTGTCATCACTATTTACAATTGCAGTGTCATCTGCATAAGCCGATATTGCATTAGGAGGGATTTGTATCAAGAGATCAATAATGTAGATAATAAAAAGTAATGGTACAAAGATAGTTCCTTCTGGAAATTATTAAATGTGAACAAAAAATTTCTTTAAGGTTTTTTTTTCACTTACCTAAATGCTAAATTATCTGGCAAAACATCAAATTTAGATTCATAATATCGGTCTTTAAAACCATCATCCCAAAGTCTCACTTCATCATGAGCTTGCTCATCCTCTTCTTTTTCAACCTCTTCATGCCTACGTTTCTGACTTCTACTTCCCGAACTTTCACCCTAAATTCAAATTAAAAAATTATAGATTCAGTACATTAAATAACTAAAATTTGGTACTATAAAATTAAGATATTTTTTTAATAATTTGGCACCCATACATTATACAATATATTTTGTACACAAACGCACATTAATTCGTTTAAGGTTATTTGAATTTTGTTGGCGCTCATTGGCTGAAATACAAATGTAAGTATTCGTATTGGTGCGTTCTTAAAGCGCGCGAAACGAATTGATGTTCGTAGGGTGTACATATTTTCAAAAACTAAAATATTTCATAATAATAGTTGATTTCATTAAAATTAAGATTTGAAAAATTAAAATTTTTAAAAATTTATAATGAATTTTTTTTATGGTATTAATTGATTATTATAAATTTTTTTATTAAATACCTCAGGTACAATCATTCTGTTAAGAGCATGAGTAGCATTAGTGCCTTGTAATGCTCGTTCAACAGCACTAGTATTATAGTTCCTTCCTTGCACACGCATTTGGTAAGCCTCATATCTAGCATTTTGTACAGGCTTAATGTCTTTTCCCAAAGGCTATTAATAATATAAATACTCATTATTACAGCTGTAAAATTGTTTCCTTAAACAAATAGAACATATGTACTTACATTTGGTGCAAACTGTCCAACTGGAGTCCAATTTGGTTTATAATTACTTATAACTTCGTTTCTCCTTTTCTTATTCTTTTCACGTGCTTTAAATGCTAATTCATTCTGTTGTCGTTTTTTAAAAATTTCATCTTCCACATTACCAAGATCAGATAAGATTAATTGTACTCGGTCTAAATTTACATCTCCACTATTTGTTAAAAAGCCCTATAACAGATAAAATCGAATTATGCGTTTTTTAAAGAAAGAATTGAATAAAATATAAATTTTAAAGCTATTTTAACTTACTCCAGTTTTATAAACCGTTTTCTTATATAAATTTACAAGTCTATCAATGGCGTTTTCTCTGATTTCTAGTGAAGGTAAATGAGGTAAAAAATCGTTTCCTACGAAGAAACACATGAATACCCAATCATCTATAGCTCTTTCAAAATCATATTTAAAAGGTAAATTTGGCATTTCTAACTCTCGTTCTAAATATTCTCGAAGAACGTTTAAACGAACAAAAATAAAAAGACACTCTGAACCAAAAGTTTTATCTTCCTCTTTTTGAATTGCTTCAGTACCAAGACAATCTTGCATTTCATGGCCTAACTGACCACAGATATCGCAAGGTCTTGGCTTGTTTGGTTTAAATTCTTCACGGATGATAGTAAAGTTAGGTTCATGAGTGGCTAATCCCAACATAATTAAATCAGCGTCAGCTCCACATAAAACATGTTGTGTATTTGGGTCATGATCAGGTTGTGCTACAAACATAAAAATTAAAAAACAATTAATATTACAACAAATGTAAATAAGTCATAGTAATTAGTGTCATAAAATATGATAATCATCCAATCATAGATATAAAGACTTTTGAAGAAATTAAAAAATATCACACTTAAATACATAACATACCTCTTTGTCGTCTGATATAGTCCATAATCTTATGTTCCCCTTCTCCAGGAACATTAGCGTCACTAAGTACAACTTTAATATTTTTCCAACCAGGGTCATTGTTTAACCTATCATGTATATAGTAATGCAAACAGGCAGATAATCTTGCCATAAATGGTGTACCCTGAAAAATGAAACCACAATGTTGTACAGAATATTCATAGATCTTTAAGTAAAGTGTTTTTATGATTATTATAATTACAGGTGTGATGCAGTTACTGTCAAAATGTTCTTCTTTTGGCTTTTCTGGTGGTAAGAAGGCTCCCTTTAATGCCAACTCTGATCGGATTCTGGCCATCTCAGACAATTTTTCACTTGTTTCTTTAGATGCCCTAAAACGTCGAGACCGCTGCTGGTTCATTTTTGCTCTAGGTGCCTAAACAAATAACATATTCTATTATTCATTACTGAAAATATATTTTAAAAATTTAAGTATTTGGTTCTTGTTTATTAATTTATTAATAAGTTTATTAATAAGTTCTAAATTTGGAACACTAAAAAGACAATTTTAAACATTCTAACACTAAACAATTTTAAATAATAATGAGAAACAAAACTTGTTTTAATACCCTATTAGTAACTTAAATTAATAAATAGTAAATTTTCAAAAAGTTTTATGCTAAATACAATACAAATATTGAAAGGTTTTAATAGGTATGTAACGTTTACTTACAACACCATCAATAGCCATATATAATAACTTTCTTGGTCTCACAATACGAAATAATCTGTCAATACATTCGAATATAGCTTCCATCATTTCATCTTCATCTTTTGGAGCAGGTCTGTAAATGCAACGTAAAAATTATCAAGTCTATATTTGTAAACAAAACAATGTAATGTACATTTTACACTACTAATGTACACTTATATACATTAATTATGGACGTTCACCGGATAATTAAATTTCTTTAAAATCTCTTGAAACTTTTATTATATGTAAGTTTAGGTGTATTTTATATGTAGTTGAAATTTTGATCCTCCTTGCGTTTTCAAAAATTGAGAAATTTATCTTCAAAGTTTCAGTTTTTAACATGGGAGCTTTATCTTTAGCTCTCACAAAATAGACATTTTTATTTATTGTACACCGATTTTTCTTTAAATCATTTTTAAAAACTAGTATGTAATGTAAAATAAGCATAGAAGTAATACATAAAAAGCTGTATATGTAAAAGTTAATGCCGTACTTTGGTTTTTGGTGCTTTTTCATAATTATTATATTCTTTATTAATTTGTTAATGTTTAATAGTGTAAACCTAAGGGTTTTCATTATAAATATTGCCATTTAATGATGATTTCTTCGAAAATTAACTTTTTAACCTTACTACAAGCTGGTGAATATCCTTAAAAGAATGGTATTGTCAAAACTTACTTGTCTTCTGGATGCGTACAAGGATGTATAATACCATTCATATCTAAATACAAATTGTCAAATTCCACCCCATTTGGGTTAGGTTCTAAAGTATTGACTGGAATTGGAACACCATCAACAGCGACTGGCTAAAATTTAAAGAATATTAATTAATATAAGAATAAATAACTATTTAGATGCTTACTAAGCTTAAATTGCGTATACTTAAAAAGATTAGTACAATAGTTAATATTTGTACACAAACCTTGCTCTCGATGCACTCGATAATCACCGACGGATATTTTCGGCTAAGCCAGCGGAAAAATGCTGGTACTCCCATTATTATATGTTTATATTGTTCGATAAACTATTGAACAATATTTGTTGTAAAATAAGATGTTTATGGAATAAAAACTGTTCTGATTTTTCATGTATTCTGAACAAGGATATACACACACGATAGCCAAAACGTGATTTAACCTCAAAACTTCGGAAAGTTAGATAGCGCATGCGCAGCTATAAGCGTCTACGCGTAAGACTCACTCTGTAGATAAAAATGAATACAAAAACGCTTTAACACAGTCGGTAAGTTACCATTTTCTTTAAAATATCTCATTTTGTAGATTATCCGAATTATAATTATTATAAAATTATAAAAGAGTATAAAAAACAGATATTTTATTATTAAATTTTGATTTTGAGCATGCGTAACTTCAATTGACAATTCAAAAACTCGTGTATTTTGTTATAAAGACTGGAAAATGAGTAGGTAGTAAAAATAAAAGACGTCACCCGACAATAGAGGCGCCAGCAGACGACCGCTCAAGTATTTCTGCTCCGATCACCTTACTCGCCTTACTCGTGCATTCTAGGCAATGATGAGTAGAGCATCAAAATATTAAGAACGTCAGCTTCTGGAAATAGAATTTCAATGTCAGCGATGGTGTTCGAGCAGTAAGATAGGCTTCAATTCGAGCGCCCATACGATCCTTTAAAATTTAATCGCTGACATTCAACTGAATCGGATCAAACGCCACGAAGATGTCTTTTCAACCGATTCTCAATCCCGTAAGTATTAAGAAAATTTCGTCCTTTGTTTGTGTTTATTTTACTTGGACTTGGAAAAATCGTTACTCCAAAATAACATTCGATTATCGCATTGCCGTTGTTCTGCGCAAAAGGAGAAACTCCAAAGCCTGTTGGAATGTTACGAAAATTTTATTACTCAAAAATTTCTATTTTATTTTTAAAGGAGCTGCCTTATGTTGGAGAAGTGGAAGGAGGTTCAGTGACACCTGGAAAAATGGTGAAAATTCAAGGCAAGGCAACTGAAGATTCAAGACGCTTTGCTATTAACTATCAGTTAGGTCCTAATTTAAATCCAAGAGATGACATTGCAATTCATGTTTCACCTCGTTTTACCGATGGGTTCATTACAAGAAATCACATTGAGTCTATGACTTGGGGACAAGAGGAAAATGATGGACCCATGTGGATTCAACCTGGCACACCATTCGAAATTATCATATTATGCGAGTACAACTGTTATAAAATTGCTGTCAATGGTAGACATTTCACGGAATTTGCTCACAGGCTGCCTTACAATAAAGTCACGCACTTGGTGATTGATGGAGAAGTTGAAGTATCTTCCATATTTTATGAAAATATTCCTATTGGTCCAAGACCTTCAGCGCCAGTACCTGATGTGCCTCCTGTAGATGTTGGTCCACCTCGTATGTTTTATTTATTTATTTATCAAAATTTATTTTAGTAATTAAACTTTTTGGTTTATTTTAAATTTATTATTGATAAATTTATTGATCACAATTTTATTATTGTAGCACCGGGTGGTATTTATCCAACATTGAATCCCCAAGGCTTCCCACAAGAAAAGTATGGACCTCCACCAGATACCGATGACTTCAGAAATAATCCACCACGAGCTTATGGATATCAACCTGGACAACAAAAGGCGGAAGAAGAGGATGCCTTTGGTGGCTGCTTAGACAAAGTTGGTTTGGCAGTAGGAGGACTTGTTGCCGCAGGTGGTGTTGCGGCTGCAATGCATGCATATAATGTATGTAGAAAAAATTTACTTAATATTATACATAATTTTTAAACTCATTAATCAATTTATCTATTATAAAATATTATAATTTGTGTAGAAAAACAAAAAGAAACATCAACTGGAAGGTGAGGCTGAACATGAAAAATCAACTACCTCAGAAAATGAGAGTGGATTGGGTGGACTAGGAGCATTGGGAGCAGCTTTAGCAAGTAGTTTAGCATCAAATGCTTTTCAGGGAGATAGAAACGCCCACGCACAACAAGGCTATCCTTCCCAAGACTCTAGTGGTGGAATGTTTGGATCTATTCTGGGAGCTTTAGGTAAGCCATATTTATAAACACACAGAAATTCCTAAGTTTCTATCCCAATCATAATTTTGTCTATTTGAAAATTAAAAAACTTTTAATTTAATTGTTTTTATAACTCATTTGAAATTTATTGTTATTATAAGAGCATGTAGAAAATAAACAATTTTTAGATAATTATTATATTTATTAATTTATCAAATTAATTCAAGTGTAAGAATAGTGGCTGATTAAAGTACGGAAAATTGGAAATTGCTGAGTTGAGACATACTTACATGACATCACTCAGTAGAATGTGTAATTATTTTGAAGGTTAAATTCTAATGCCTTAGAGCCTTAGCTCAAGAATAGTGAGTGTGAGACATGTATCACACTCTATTATTGAGTCATACTCAGCATTATATCTTGATTTGGAACTGATATTTTCAAAATTAGTAATAATTAAAAATATTGTAATGTTAACCGTAATAATATCGATTTTATCTGTTTGTTAAAATGTAAAAATGTAATTGTCTTGAATCATAATGAATTGAAAATTGAAGTTAGCATAATTAATTAATTTTTAAATTCCTACTTATGACGTTTTTTTTTCTCACAATAGTATATTTTACTAAGTTATCTAACTAAATCTACCTTTTCGTTCCAAAAGTAATCTTTTCAGTCAATCAAAGCAAATGTCAGAACTTCCCCTTCTCCTAATACAATCTCTCCCAAGTTAAACTATTCAACATCACATCCTAAACCATTCGTTCGTGGCCTAAATCAATATTTCAGGTGGAGCGGGCGGTCAGCAGCCGAACTACCAGCAACCGCCCCCGCCGCAGGCCGATCCGCTGGGCGGAGCGCTGGGCTCGATCCTCGGCGGTGTCTTCGGGGGCGGCGGCGGCGGCGGTAACCAGCAGCAACCCCAGTACCAGCCTACGGGCGGCTACGGCGGTTATCCCCAAGGTCAAGGCTCTCAAGGAGGCGGCGGCGGCGGCAACAGCAGCGATCTGCTCAGCGGGCTGGGCGGCGCTCTGTTCAAGTCGGCCCTCGACGGCCTGTCCAAGCATGTAAGTCACAAGGTCAAAAAGAACATGGAGCGCAAGCTCACGCTGACGCCGAGAAAGGCCTGATTATGGATTTAAGATTCTTCTTTACTTCTCTGGCTGCGTACCAGCTTGATTGGTCGAATTATTCGCTATACACGACGCACAACGCTTTTACCAGTACTTATTGGACTGACCTTTTTTATTTTTTATTTCCTGATCTCGAACCTCGCTTGATGTACAGATTTATATTGGTTCTATAAGTTTTTATGAGAATTTTACTCTGCATGCTAAATATGATGTATATTTATTTGTATTTATTACATTTGCATTTATTTTTATTTTTTTATCTATTGCAAATAAATCGAATTCCCAAAACGCTTCTACTCTTTTCTTTATCTATCATCTGTATTTATTTACATAACACACTAATTATTTCCTTATGTTTTCTACCTGATAAATGAAAGTTTTCAATAAATACTCTCTTCCCTTCTCTTTCCTATTTATTTATTTGCACTGTTATATATAAGATAATTTGTTTTACTTAAGGATGATAAGTAAGGGACGATTTTTGGCTCAAGTCAAAGCCATGTATTGAAAATAAACAGTCTACATTGCATCAAATACTCAAGGTATAATTCACACGAAGTATATACAATTATATAAAATAACTTAACAAGTTTGTGACTAATTCTTGAAAAAATGCGACTAACTATTGCAGACTAAGACTAATTTAAAATTTTAAAAACTCTGCTTTAAAATTCATTATTTTCTACTTTTAATTTGATTTAAGAAAAAAGTTTTTAAGTCAGAGATTTTAATGTATGGTTTTTATATTTTTATTTTTAATATTCTTCAGTTTTGCTTATTTTCCAAGGTGTTTGTTTATGCTACATAGTAACCAAAAATTATTTTTAAAGAAAATAAAAGAAAATCAGTATTTTTAATTATATATTAGTCCTGATTTAATCGAAACTAATGAAAAGATTTTACTATTATTATGAATAAAGAAACATGATTCAAAATAATTATGGAAATGTTCTTAACGTTTAAGCTATGACGAAAAAGTAAAAATTTGATTCCACTCTTCATTACAATTATACATCAATATCCTTACATTGCAAAGAAATGATTTGTTTACATACATTCATAATACAGCACTGGTTTTTGAATGCTGAACAATCTGCTCATATACGTACAAGAAATCATAAACACAAGTTTAAATTCGCGAGTTTGAATAAGGTATATTTTTTCAACAGTCATCCCAAGATATTACTTAGATCAAATATCTTCATTCTTTATAAAATACGAAAATCAAAATATATTAAATCTTATTTGTAAATAAGAAAAGGAAAATCATATATTATTTCGTTTATTATTAAAATGACAAAATATGTTCAATTTATGTTTGACATTAATATTTTCGCGTTTCGCTAACTTAAATCATGTTATATATACACTTGTATATATAGACAATGATTTATAGACCAGGGATAATTCGCTAGGTATATTTATAGTTAACAATGTTGTTGAACTGATTTAGAAGTTATAAGTATGCTAAATTATAAAGGATTGTTTAAATAAATATAAATTACGAGTTTTAGTTGTTTCGAAACTTTTATACTATAATTAAGTAAAATAATACGTTATTGTATAAAACTCTATATTATTTACATGTTTTGATATGATAAATCAACTTTATCCCCGATCTGATTACAGAACCTTGACTTTAATGTTGTGCGTATCGATTCAAGATAAAATATTCAAGGTATATTAAACAAAATATTTGAACGCAGATTGACCTCGGATTTCGGAATTTTTCCTGAAATTTAAGGAGTAGAAAAACATTGATTTTATGTAGACGTAAGTTAAAGGCAATGGTGATTATGAAGAAATTGCGTGCTGCTGATGACCCCCATTTTCTAATATATTTCTCGTAGTTAACCAACCTCTTTCTACTATCGTGACTTACTTTTTTTGTGATTATTAGACAAAAAACATTTTTCTACAAATACTAGCTCTTCAAATGTCGTGTTTATCCTAAATTTACGGATATTTTGTGCATATAATAACAATTGGTAATAGACTTAATTACGGTTCTGGCAATTTATATATTACAGATAGAAATGCAATCAAATTTAAACAATATTAAAAAGAAATTATTTATAAATTTATTTTTAATATTATAGAAGTGTAAAATAAAAAATCTGTCTGCTTATATTATTAAATAAACCAAGATGGTCATTTGATCGAATATAATTTTTTTTTCATAACTAAATCATATAATCCATAAGGTAGTACATTGTTGTGCCGCAAGCAGATGAAATCGAACTGTTTGCAATAAGTTTTTGCAGGTTTTTTAAAAATCTACGGCTCGACGAAATGCATGTGAATTGACGAACGAAACTCCAAACCACTATCTTATTCACTTCCAACAATTTAATTTAAAACTTTGCCTTGATAAGGAGCGTCTTATGTGACATACCAAAAAAGTCGTCTGTCATTACAATAGTCGAAATCCTTTGATTGAATGATTAACTGACGTTTTGAAATTATAACAGCCTTTTACATAATGTCTGGTACATCAGTGCTCACGCAACCAAAGCTACGCAATCGATTAGAAATTTAAAAAAGTAAATGAGTGTCTTTAAACCTTGCGTGTCAGCGATACATTTTAAATGACGTAGATATTTGTTATTTTAAGCAAATGTTTCTGTTTTTGTTTAACTATTATTTTTTATTATTTAATTTTACAGCGTTAATTTCATAGAAGATATTATTACCATAATAAAATTTAATTTTTTTGTTTTCTTTTAAATGTTCGTTCTTAAATTTATAAATTTTGCTGCTGTCGCTGTTTATATGAACTGTCTATTTTCAATATATACGCTATTTTCAATTGAATTGTACTATATTTTTCATTCCTACACCTACTTGCTTTATCAAATAAGTATATTATTTTATGAAGTTGATTAATCTATTCGTAACATTGGCATGTCAATTAAGACCATTTACCAGCAATAATTGAGTTGCTGGTAAGTTTTGCACACAATGCCTCATTTTATTCCACGCTCTTAAAATTCGATAATTTAAATAAGCATTATCTAAAATATTTTAACATTTTAAAACTAAGATACTTACAATGAGAGTGTCATTTCTGGTACATAAAAATGAAGCCTAGCACCGGAGTTTTGTCCCATGGGCCCTTGGGGACAAGATATGACCGTTTGTATTCAAAATACGCGTTATTTCAGTAAATAATGATATCTATACTTCGTAGCATAACTGTGCAAGTTATTTTGCTACAGAAATTATGTAATAAAATAACAAAGTTGACTAAAAGAGCTTTAATTTAAGCTTTGTTTCATATAAAAATATTATTCTGTTGCAAAATTATGAACAATCAAAAATGATGACAAAAATGCATGGAAAACTACTGAATTTAAGGAGATGAAAATCCTTAAATTTTCATGAATTTTTCGTCATTATTTTTGATTGTTTATAGCTTTGCAACATAATAATAGTTTTATATGAAACAAAGCTTAAATTAAAGCTCTTTTAGTCAACATTTTTATCTTATTACATCATTTCTCTAGCAAAATAACTTGCAGAGTTATGATTTTTTTTTCGAGGATATATAGGAAATGCCACCAAAGGCACACCCGACTGGGTCCGCACAGCCGGATAGTGTGGGGCTGGTTGGAGATGCATCCGTCGTGTGTATAATATAGGACGAAAAATAAAATAAACAAAAAAAAACTACACAGCCGTTGCATCGCAAACCGACCCACTAAAACCTACCACCCTTTCCTCTTCTGGCGGAACCCACCCTGGTACCGTTTATCACATTAGGGTACAGAGTTATGATATGAAGTATAGGTACCACGCTTTACCGAAATAACGCTTATTTTGAACACAAACGGTCATATATTATACCCATTTTTACGTACCAGAAAACACCTTCCAAAGTTTCATCAAATCTGTGACCCGGAGGTGTGACACTCTCCTTGTTAGTTAAGTAGGATTATAAAAATAAATCGCTATTCAGTACTATTATTCGCAATAAATTGTATAAATAATCCAAGTGTTTACTTTACAGAATATGATGTTATACAAATAAGTTTGGTTTTTTTTTAAAGATATACTTTTACTTCAAGATAAATTGATACAATTGACATATTTACTGTACCCATCTACATGTAGTATATCATTGATGATGCTTATTCAATTATTACAAATAAAAATATAAAGCTGAAAAATAATTTGTATATTTATTATACAAACAGACATTTGTTCGTGACAGAAAAGCAAATATCTGAATAAAGTAAAATTTTACTGCACTACACCCAAATGTATTTGCTAAATTAGCAAACTTTCTTGCTAAAACTGTACTTTTTAGCATAAATTTCATTTTTCCTTCTAAATAGGTATGTACACTTTATATAGGAAACATCTGATTCAAGTGATTCAACATTTTGTTAATAAAATGCACGATTTTGCTTGCTTTTGCTACATTATTGGAGTATATCCAAAAAATTCAAATTGTTCTAATCAGATGGTTTGTCACGTTAAGTGTATATATCTACATGAAGATTCCAAAAATGAAAAGTAAGACACTACGGATTCCTGAAACCATTTCAATCTATAATCAAACAATTATCGAATTTCACCAATAACCCAAAGCTCTTTCTACAGCAATAACTAACCCTCTCCCCGCATAAAAAAAAATGAATCCAATGACCGAGCCCGTTTGCTTATATCTCGCAGTCGCAGAAGTCATCGCACCAGGGCTCACAGGACTACGGCGGCCACTACCAGACGCCGGCCGCGCCGCCACCCTCGAGCTACGGCAGGCACGACAGCGACGCGCCGCCGTCCTACGCGGCACCGCAGCCCCCGAGTCCGCAGGCCCCGGGTGGCGGCAAGCTCACAGCGGCCGAGATCTCCAAGGGCCTCGGCCTCGGCGACGACGAGGATTGAGCGAGCACCGAGGCACCGCGTCTATTATAGAGCGCCGCTGAAGTTGCGTTTATAATATAGTTTAATGACAATGTTGCTGTCCAGGTACCTTTCTTCTTTGTTGCTTGGTTTTCATTTTGGAATTAGGATGTTGCATGATTATTCTTTTTTTGTATCAACGTTGATACAGTGATTAGAGTGTCGTTAGGATCGGATCTATATCTATTATATCCTTTTAATAATAAACAAATATGTATTTAGAAACTTTAAACGTCTGTAACATTTGAATTAATTCATTTATTAATTTATTTATTAATTATTTTATTCTATTAAAAGTCTTCAAAAGTTACTTTAGTTTACGTTATTAAAACATCATGCTAATTCACAATTTTTGAAATGTTATAAAAATTCAGTGTTCTAGGAAATTTTTAAATTTTTAAAATTTAATTTTTTATTTTTATGCGATATCCTAATTGCGATTTTTAAAGCGGAGCACGCGCGCAGTTTTGAGCTTCACGATGAGAACACGTCTGGTAAGAATTTAAATATGCACCTCGTCGATGTTGAAATTTATTGTATTATGGATTGAAATTAGAAAAGTTTACTGCGAGTTATTGCTATTAAGTAAGTTTTCTTCAGTAACTAAAATTATCTGAATTTGTCAAAAATTTCTAGGAATATATCTTTGCCTATAATAAAGACGATACAACGTTTTTTTAATTACAATTATTACAAAATTAGATATAATTATTAAACAAATTTATTTTACAGAAATGTCAGAACTTTAATAATTTTATTTACAAAACTTTTTTTATATTGCATATAAGATACTTCCAAAAGAATTTCAAAAATAGTATAGCAGAAAATTATTATATATTTATTATAATATTACAAAAAGTTGTTGTAAGTCTTATAAAATAATTATTAACTATCTAAAAATGTGTATTAAACGTTTTATAAAGTTTAAATATAATTTTCTTTTGTGGAAACACGAGCTAATGAGGAATTACTCATAGTATATCACAAACTGGAACCGTGATGATTAAATGCGATTTAGAAAGAATATGTATTTGATAATATACATCATGTATTTGATAAAGAATATGTATTTGAGTTACAAGTAAATGTTGCAATTAAATTTCACATTAGATTTATGTAATTTTCATATATCATGTTCAGAGATGCAACAAAAATAATACTATCATTTAAAATCTTACAAGGTAAGATCATACTTGCGAAAAAAAAATTTTGTTGAGGCTTTGAGAAGTATTTTCTGGTACCTGACAGTTACTACCTAGTACTCTTACAAGGGGAGTGCACGGATTTTAATGGAACTTTGAGGATCGTTTTCTGGTACCTAAAAATGAAGTTGAATGCCTGTAGTTTTATCAAATGGGCCTTTGTGCAGCAGATACAGCAAATCCGTGACCCGGACTCCCTGAACTCCCCTTGTTAGTTAGATCTTATAGGCTCTTCGGCAACGGATAGAACGTGTTCCATTAACATTGTTTTAAGTTAGACCGTTCTAGTGGCTTAAAAATAATACTTAAGTTTAGCGAATTATTTTAAGAAGGCAATGAAAAAAAAGACGAAAAACTTTTTTATGGATTTATTATTTTTCTTATTTACATACAAAATAGCGTCTTTTAAAGGAGAATGCTATTAATTCAAACCCTATATTTATATACAAATTTTTGATAATCCTGTTTGATTGATTTTCAGAATATTTATTAGTATAACGATCATTACGTAGCTCTGAGCGTGATATAAGAACTTTATAAGATATAATAATAATGAAGTATCTTAAATATAACGCTGATGCTTGAATCTTGAATATCTGAAATTAGACCATTATTATACTTAATTAAAAGTATATGGTTCATTTATAAATAAGTATGTTTGTTATCTTATAAAATGTAATAATTTCGATTATTGTATTTATTAATTCATATGATTTATTAAAAGAATTTGTCAAGGTAGCTAAAGTAATACATAAATCTAATTCTCTAAATATCTATACATACAAACTAAGGCAGACTTAGGTCTTACTCGTTCCATTTACTTTAAAATTTTCAACTATATAAATTAAGTATAAATCAAACAATGAATAAAAAATATATCTAAAAATTAAATTATATTCTTCTTGCGTAATCGCATAAATATCATTATAAACAAAATTAAGAAAGTAAACGTTGAATACTATTTTAAAAGTAATTCACCAAAGCTATCAATCAATTTATATATTGTGCTACAGTACAATATTTACGAATTTTAGAATGTTAATTGATTTAATGTCTATTAAATTTATTAAAAATATACATTTTTAGAGGTACAAAGATATTTAAAACGCAACATCACAAAAGTGTGTGCATGCGTACGCCCATACACAGTAATGCTGTAACAGTATACTTTAACAACGAATTTAGTCTATTATCAATCAGGAATTCAAATGAAATTATCCCATTTGTTTTATTTTAAAAAAACTTCAAAGGGTTAAAAAATGTAATTAATTCTTTTTTATATACTTTAATGTCAATAAAATAAATAAAATATCGTTTTGTACTTGCAAGGAAATAACAACGGTTTCATTCGAATTCCTGCTGTCGAATTAAAGCTATCAAACAGCTTGTAAAGAGTATCAGGCCTTACATTTATTCTATTTAAAGGTTGTTATATATCGCAATGATGCTTACGATATAAGTATATGTTATAATAATTATCCAGTCGCAGAGACTTCAAAAAAATGTTTTCTTCCATTTAGCCACCGAAGTAAAAGTTACGATTAAATTATTTTATAAAGGGATACATTTTTACGTGTATTTTAGATGGCATATTGGCTTAGCTTCTTAAAGATTATTTTATATAAAGCACAGAGATATTTATACTAATATAGATGTAATATATTACTTATAAGAAAAAATGAGATCTGCAAAAATAAATATAATTTTTTCAAAAATCAACCAAAGCATTTAGTTTTTGCTTCCTCGAAGAGGAAGCTTTGTGAGCGTAAAAAAAAGTTTTGCTAAATATATGTTAGAAACATGTTTTGAGAATTAAGAAATCAAAATACACTATTTTTAGAAAATGTGTTTTAACCCTTTAACGTGAACAACGCCCGAAACCGTAAGTATAGTTATGACCTGCGTTGGTGTTAGTAAATCATGGTTTCTACTTCATTTTCTTAAACGCTGAATTAAAATATTAATAATTTTACTTTTCATGTATACTCAGTAATGTATGATCAATTATGTAAGTGCTTTTTCAGCTTAGAATGTAAAAAATTAGGCGGGCAATAGAACAAAATAGATTTTAAGACGTTACTACTACTAATGCACGATTCACGTTAAAGGGTTAATATTTTAATAAGGATGCATGTGTGTGTGTGTGTGTGCGTGTGTGGGGGGGGGGGTGGATGTGGCGCATGTGTGTGTAGTTACGTAGATGATAATCTCTGAATATACATGACCAAATTAATTTTGCAGGCCGGCTCATTTTTTTTTGTTTTTTCTAGAGGATGGTGGGACACAAAAATAATTTTTTTGGTTTTTCGATGCTTTGTTTTTTTATCGGTCTTTCGATTTCGATTTTAGTTTATCGAGATTTTTGGGAAATAATATTATGACAGCAATATCAATAACCATGCTCCTATAAAACAATTTATATATCAGTTCATAAAAATATTTCTTTATAAACAGACGTTTGTAGCTATCTTTTCCGTCATTCTCGCGAAGTTTCAAGTTCCGAATAAAAAAGTTACAATGGTGCCAACTTAGCGAATTTCTGAAAAAGCATAAACTTAAAATAGCTATAACTCTGGTCGCATTTGACCTTTTTAAAATTTTCAAAACAGAAATTGAAGATTTTTTAAAACGAATAAAATTAGTTTTGTTTTGATTAAAATTACGATGACCTGTATAAATGGCAGAGGATCAAAGTTTACTCAAATATACATACCAATAAATTTAGTAATAGTCTAAATTTTAACAAAAAAGGAATTATACTGAGGATTAATGTAAGACTTAATTAATCCAAAAATGATGCGTGACCTTTTAATGTATGCGTTCTGTTTGTATATGGTTGATTCTAATCGAAACGTGTCCCCGATTTGGATGACTTAAGGAGGGTCTTTCGCTAGATATAGGACATAAAACAAAAAATCATGCGAAAGTTTATGAAGGTCCTATGATATAAATAGTGAAATGTACTGAATGAGAGTCCATAACAAGATCGAAAAAAAATTGTTTCAACAAAATCGCCGGATCCCAAGCGTAAATATTGGCAATTAAAAAAAGATCAGTTGAACCTCAATTATTCTTTCGTCTTTCTTAACCAATTTTATTATTTCGGGGCTCATTTTCCCATTAGACATATATCTACAAAGTTAAAGAAAGAAAATTTTAAAATAATACATCTGTAATAAGGGAAAGCTAATTGTTTATTAAATTTTACGTTTTTACTTATAAACGTTTTTATCTGTTGTCTCTTGTGAGGTTTAGTGCGTCGGTGCAATGAGCGTTTTCGGAAATGAAAACGTCTCTCTTACTCAAAGTGCAGTTACTACAGTGAACTCATCCAACAAGCCAAATTCAGTTCCCGAAGAAAGAGTAAGCCATCGTGACAAATGCAATAGATGGATTACAGATTAAAGATTACGTTGTCTCCAATGGAAAAATAGTGGGCCCTGAAAATATTCGCTTTGCTTCGTGAATCTCGCAAGGCCGAGTTTGTTTATACCTCAGTACAGAGATCTCGTTAACAAAATTGTAGAAGCCAATACCAAAATAAACATTGGCTCTCATGTGCTTTCAATAAGGTCTCTAGTATCCAAATCCAAGCGTATAATTATTTCAAACGTTTGCCCAATTATTCCACATTCTACGGTTGAAATTATACTTCTCGAGTTCAACGTTAAGCCAGTATCACCTTCATAAAAGCCGGTATTAACGAAGCAAAATATTCACATATCATAAGTTTTAGGCGGCAAATGTACGCAAATCCCGAAGACGTTAATAAACTACCCGGTAGTTTTCAAATTCATTATTAGGGAACAACATATTGGATTTATGTTTCAAGTGATAAACTCACAAATTTTCTCTGCAAGGAGGAGGGACATTTGGCAATATACCATCAAAATAACGAACCAGAAATACTTAATGCACAATCTTAGCATAATACGACACCAACAGAAATTTTTACAAAAATGCCCTCTCCGACTACTGAAAAACCGAACATCCGTAATAATACCGGCGGATTAAAAAAACAGTATAGCGAATCGACCGTGAGTGTAATGGGAGTAATATACCACATAATCAAATAGGTATAAATAAAGAAGAACCTGAAATGAAAAATTCTCCACAATCCGTCTCTCAAAAACTCAAAGAAAGAAACTGAAAGAAACAAGACACAATGCACACAAGACGAAGTAGATGAACAACACTTTTCCGTCACAGATTTTCTTACAAAAAACAAACAAAATTATCCCATTAACGTGGAACAGTTTTATAGGTTTCTAAAAGAAACCTTCGTCAGTAAAGAAATTCCTCAAGTTGCAGATAAGTTTACGACTGACACTTCAGTGCTATAATCTTGATGTTAAAAGACACGCAAATGAAATCTAACCGACAGAATACTCAAAAGTCAAATTGACAGGATTGTAGACAGACTAGAATACCCCAATGCATACGATTCTAGTACTTTCAACTAGCAAGATAAATAAACACTATTATATCCAATAAGAATCCACAAATAAAAATGAAAATTATTTACTGTAACGCAAGAAGTATAATGTAGCGTAAAGAAGAAATTCAAAGCGTACTAAAAGACATCGATATCTTCGCAACGGTTGAAACTTGGCTCACTCGTAAAATAACGAACTTTCAATATGCTGGCTTCGTAAGCTTTCGACATGACGGAACATATGCGATGAGATCAGGCGGGATTCTGGTTTTGATTCGAAATAATTTAGCTTTTAAAGAAATACATAACATCAAAATTTGTAAATAAATCGGTTGTGCTATGTGTTACAGAAAAGACTCAAATCTTGAGAGTTTACACTCAAAATTGAGTGTTTAGACTCAATTTTGAGAGTTAACACTTAATATTGAGAGATAAAACTGAAATTTGAGTATTAACTCAAATTGTCTTGAGTGTTTATTTCCAATGTTCAGGGTTAACACTCAAGAGTTAAGAGTTAACTATTAACGATTGAGTATAAACACTAAACGTTTGAGTATTAATTCCCAAATCGAATGTTTACACTAAAAAATTGGAAGTTTATCCTTAATGGTTGAGTGAGTACTCTCAAGGGTTAGAAAAAAATAAATTAGGTGTTGATTCCCAAATCCAGTGCTGATCTTAAGGGGATGAGAGTTTACTGTACTCTCAAGGATTGGTATGTATTGATATGCAAAAGAATTAGGTATTAATACCGAAGCATAGTATGTATTGTAATCGGTTGAGTATCTATTTAATTTGCGAGAATAGGCACCTACATAATCTTTTTCGACAAGTTCAAAATGGTCAAAATGAGACCCTTGTAGGATTTTTTGAAGATCGAAGTCAATGGCTCAAAAATTTTCTGGAAGACCTTATTCAGCCATGTACTTTCTGATAAAAAAATTTGTTATTAAAAAATAAATAAATTATTTAAAATAAGAGCGTTTTTTATAGAATATAAATAAATTTATTTCTCCACAGTAAAGTTTTAATCAAACTATTTGCTCACTATAAACGGACTCTTACTTATAACGCAAGTGTGTTCCGTAAAAATATGAGTTTTGGATTTTATTTATAGGTGACACACTTTTTTATTGCACATTATGTTTGAGTAAATAAATGCTATTTTCTGTCAAAGTTTCGGTTACAAATTTTAAACGCTTAAATTTATGGCATCACCCTTTTTCCTTCATGACTCTTTCATTCGCGGAATTAAATATTGGTTTTTCGGTTGAAGTTGAAAATGCATTTTCTACAAACTATTAAGACATACCCTAGATCGCATGTTAAATCTGATAAATATTATTATAAAGATAGAAAAAAATGTAGTTAAAATTCACAATAAACGATTTTCAAATTGTAGACTCGACAAATTCAAAATGTTTTTACCATTTTTAAACTATATCTTTCAGGAATAATTCTTTTTAGTAAACCCACAGTTTTAATAACTTTTTTTACATTATATTAAATAAATATCATAAAACTGAAAAATTAAATTTGCGAGGGTGTAAAAGGATCCCATATGCACTGCTTACCACATAAAGTATTCAAAACTGTTTTCTAGTTGCAAATAATAACAGAATCCATAAATCAGAAGACATAACAAGCTGCATTCTCAAGACAGTTTGTTTAATCTCGAATATTTGTTTAAATACAGAAGTCAATAATACACAGATTACTGTAAAAAATTGGTTTTTGAAATAAAACGATTTTCTATGCTCTTCGTATCTATATAAACATTATCTAGTTAAATATTTATAAGATTCTGTTAATATACAGATTCAGAAAACGGTTTTAAAAACTGGCCTTTCACCTCCTCTTAAAGTAGGGTTTGTAGATTACATTATAGTTGTATATTTCAACCAATATTCTTCTACCGTTAATAGTGAAATGTCTTAAAAATTTAATTTTAAATTCTTTATGTAAATTCGAATGTCATAAAATAGCGTTTCTTTCTAAAAAAATAATTTATTATGGAAAAAAATGATAAAAGTGAATTGCAGGTAAGGTAGAAATCGGATCAGTATATTACATTCTCTTAAATAAATTGTTTAAATCAATTAATTTTAGGAATCTGATCACGGTTGAAAGACTCTCATAAAAACTAATAAAAAATTTTTTTATGTTGTTTATGATATGTATTTGAACTCGAAAAATTCCATTAAAACCACTTCAAAATGAATTTTTATAGGAATTTATGAGTAATACCAGACACATTTTTTATCTGTTTCTATTTGGTTTAAATATGAATAATTAAAAACCAAAATGGGAATCCCTTGAGTATTAAAACGTAATGGTTTCAATAAGAAATTACTAGTACACAAAATTTTTACAGGAATTAATTAGCAATTTTTTAATGAACATCTAAGGTAAATGTACCAGTACCTGGACGTTTTGTAGTAGCCGAGCTTATTTATTAAATTCTAACACTAAAATTAACACTGGCAATAAAAAGTCATATACCCATTTCAAAGAGAATTTAATTGTCTATCAAATCATATTTTTAAATTATCGATATATGTCTTGTAATCCAAGTAATTCATACAAAAATATATTCTAGTCAAATGTACTAGTACCTGGCCACGCCAAATTCATACGTCCTGATACCTGGACACCGCTGTCTCAATACATAGTCACCCTATTTTTACTTATTTCTGAATTAATTATAAACTTTTTTCAATAAAATCTCGTTTCTATGCATTAATACAATACGGTTATGTATTTTGAACGTGGAAGTATGTAAATAATTAATTTAAAGTATGTGATACTCACGTAATCTACGCGATCTTAACCTACGCATGCGCCCGCGGCTTGAAAAATGACGACGTCGACATGTCAAACATTAACAGTAATTATTGTTGAATTTTCACTAATACGTCATCACAGTAGCGGTCACTCGTGTACTACGAGTTGATAAATGATTTATCAGAGTAAATAGTTATATGATTTTCTACTATAAGATCCCATATTCTTGTCATTTAACATTTAAGAAAAATTCATATAAATACTTATATTTTTACAGCCGTTAATCCACTGAAAACAATTTTGAGAAAGCTTGGACAACTTCAAATTTTTGAACTCCGACCCTCCCCCCCCCCCCCCCATCCCTCTCTTTAACTACTCACATTTTGGAATTTGGCCTTCAAATCGACCGATACTTCACGACCTGACCATATCTCGGCTTCTAATTAACCGAAACCAACTTTTCGATGACTGATTTCTTCATCTTGATGCGTTAGAATGTTTTGATGCTATTAGAGCCGCGCGCAGGTAAAAATATTTTATTAATTTTATATAAAAAAAAGTATAAAGTAAACTATATACATTATTTATAACAATATATAAATAAATGGTTATATAAATACTTTATAAAATGTTTATATAAAAAAATATTCTATACGAATTTTATATATTTTATATAAAATTTATATAAATGAGATACACTATTACTGAATTACGTACAGTCAAGCTCATTTAGCTCGCTTATTTTATTCACGATTTTTTAGTTCGTATGGGCCTGTTTCAAGGTGGCCTCTGCAAAACATTGTCATGCTGATACCCTTTTTAAAATATTTTAAAATTTTTATATTCAACTAATTAAATTAAATGATACCCTGGTAGAAAGTTAGCTAGAATGGCTGGTTAGCTTATTAATTATTAGCCAGATTAATAAACTAATAATAAGTCAAATTATAGGTAATATCTGGCTAAAATCTGCTTAAGACTATGCTTTAAGCAAGAACGTATTTTGTTTGCAAATCTAACCTATTTATATTTTGTTTTGAAAAGTTATTAGTTTTTAAAAATATACATTATTATACTTTGTTGAATGTTCAATATAGTATGCCGCCAAAATAAATATTTTTATCAACAAATAACAACTTACAAGATTATAGAAATATGTATATGCAATACTAAAAGTATTTGATAACTAATAATTTCCTTTCCGAAAATTAGTCAATCATAACTTAGTCAACAAAAATTTTGTGATTAATATCGAAAATAAAATTTTGTAATAAAACTTCATTGTAAAACTACAAATATTTGTTTACCATTTCTCCAAATTTCGTCATAACTTACATTATTCTGTTTTTATTGTTATTTTTAATATAACAATAATTATGTGACTACATCCCACGTGAAAAGTCTCACATGGTTACCACATGGAAATCATATGGATTCCACAAGATTCCTACTTGGTTCCCATATGGTATCTTATAGGAACCACGTAGGAACCACGTGGGCTTTTGGAAAGATATCCCAGTGGGATCCCAGTTGAAAACACATGGTTTCCATATATATTTTACATGGTTCCCTCATAATACCCATATAGTCTACTAAAGCTAATATTCTTTTTTTCAAAAAGAATTTTTAAAAATAGGAATTTTTTAGCTTAGGCCCCCAGTTTTGGTATTATCATCCGCATGGTAACACCTATATAGGCACTCATTTTATGAATTTTATAGCTTTTAAGAACTTTCTGGTACTTAAAGTGTTTCACATAAGTGCATATAAGGGACCACGTGGTTACCACATGATTTCCACGTAAATATCATTTAGCTTATTTGATTAAATATTTATATTTTTTAGTTGATCATGTGGGAACAATGTAAAATTCATATGGGCACCATGTGTTTTCAACTGGGGTCCCACTGGGAAATATTTCCAAAAGCCCACGTGGTTCCTATGTGATTCCCATAAGATACCATATGGGAACCATGTGGGAATCATGTGGAATCCATATGATTTCCATGTGGTAACCATGTGGGACTTTTCACGTGGAATGCATTCTATTATTTATAACATAAATTTCTTTAATAAAACCACTTAAATTTTACTCGGGGCTTTGGTACTTTTTGTGTAAATAATACTTTTTAAATACACGCGTCGTTATGTAAACAAATAACCTAACCTCTATTACTACTAGATATTTAAGGTACATTTTTAACTTTAATTTAATAAAATACTTAATGTAGTATGATTAGAATTGCGTATTACTTTGATTATTATAAAAATGTTATTATTTCAATTATTAATTAATACATAAATTACTTAGTTTATCAATTTTATATTAACTAGAATATTAAGCAGAATCTAGCTAGAAATTAGCTAAAAAGCATGCCGTTTTTAACTGATTTCTAACTAATTTCTTAACCAGAATTAAAGCAGATTTAGAAAATCTAGCTGATATCTGGCTAGAAACCAGCTTAGATTTCTACCAGGGTAAATGATGTTTTATACGAAGCATAAGAAATCATAAAATATAATCTGTATTTGTATTTGTATATATTTTATTAAGCAAATTATAACATATTTATTTCTTTTCATACATATTAGCAGGTAAGCATAAATCATTTTTTATTCGCATGATTTTTCCTCTAAACATATCTACAAGGGACTAAGTATACACGGAGAGAATTTTCTAATAAAAATTATGACGAAATTCGCAGTAAAATTTACCGTTTATGACTATAAAGCTGGGACACTCTAACTTTCCGGCAGTTTTTATTGATATTTACGATAAATTTTACCGTACTGAAGGGTAAAATTTGCCTGCCGTAGAGTAAAAGTTCCCTGTACGAATCTTAGAGAAAGCCAAAATTTGTGGTAAAATTTGTACGAAATATTTTTTAAAAATCTGGATTTTCTTCCAATTATTGTAGCAGTATCATTAATACTTAAATAAGTACATTTATACACATTTATATTTGAGTTAACCTAAAATGTGTACACGCTCAGTTGTTTCCTTTATCAGCTGTCTTCTTTTTCTCAAATCAGGCAAATTTTACCATTCAGTGCGGTAAAATTTATAGTCTGTGCGGTAAAATTTGTAGTCAATGAGGTAATTTTTATAATAAAATATCAGTAAAAAGTGCCAGAAAGTAGGAGTGTCCCAGCTTTATAGTTATTTACGGTAATTTTTACCCTGAATTTCGTTATAATTTTTATTAGAAAATTCTCTCAGTGTGAAGAAAATAGTATGGATGATGATTGTCATACTAGTGGGACGAAAGAAAGTTTTGAAGAGGTTGGTAAATCGCTTTTATGATAATAAAGTTGAGCTGGTAAAAATTAAATAATGTATAACCAAATATACCTTATCGCAGTCTCCTTTACATTCACCCTGGGATCATTAAAATCCCCACCATTGTCTCCTTTGAAATCATTGAAATTGAATCGGAAAAGAAGCTTATTTACTGACTCCGATGACGATGATGCAGAACATTTCCCTACAAGTCCGAAGGTGATAATGAATTTTACACTATATGTTAAAATATATATTTTAATCTCATTAATGCAAAAATGCTAAGAATACATTCAACATAATAAAATATCTGAATTTATAAAAAAAATAAATTAAAATGTGAACAATAAAATATATTTTTAGTCAATAATGCTGGGGAAAGAAGGTCACGAGGCATGCTTAAATTAAAGTGAACTTGACAGAGAAAAAGACAATGAAGATAAAGAAAATGAACCTAACTTAAAGTTGACGAAAAATGAAAACACTTCACAGAGTAAAAATGATGATTTAGGAATGTTGACACTTAAATACACAAAAGCTGATAGCAATAATAACGTAATATTTTTTGTTATTATTTACGTTTATAGTTATTATGATACTATAGTTTTATTTTATAATTTTAGATAGTTGAGCTGTTACAGGGATGAAATATTTTTGTTAATTCATACAAATTAAGAAATACCACTGAGACCTGTAATAAACAAACGCACCTTGAAAGAGCTCTACTAGATATTGTGTTTACAGAAAATGCTATATCATCATGTTCGTTAAAGGGAAAAAAATCAAATGGCAAGGGAGCTACCGGGGACTAAAAATTTATAGTAAAAATTTACTTAAAAAATAATTGAACAAAACAAAACAATCGTTCAACGTATTTTAAGTGAAATTTCTAATCCAAAATTTTTTTTAGCAAAATGAAAAAATTGTTAATAAATAGTAAAAAAAGAAAATAATAAAATAAATGACTTATTTTTATTTTAGCATATACACGTAAATATGCTAAAAAGCATAACTGGAAGTCATGTGACGATCAAACCGTAACTACGAGTTTGAGAACGAAAACTATTCAAGCTAGAGAAAAAAAATTACTTAATGCAAACCATAGACGATGTAATAATTAAGATACATTTACTTGTCCAAGTCTAACATTATTATTAATTATTATTGATTCTTAACTTGCAAACACTCCACTTTTTTCTCCTTGTTTATATTATTTATTATGTTCTATTTATGTAACTACCTATTAATAAAATTTTGCAGATTATATTTTTTTAAGTTATTATACGACTTGTTAAATATCATTTAATCATATCCGATGAAATGAGGATTCCCACAGATGCACAACATGTAAGCCATTGACAAATAGCGTATTATCGATTAGAGATTGTGAAAACATTAATTAAAAAAAGATTAACCACTTTAAGTATGGGAGAAGGTAAAGAAGAACGCGGTTAAATTATGAAAAATAAGTGTAAACTTCCGAGTATAGTTAGACACTATATAGAGATTATTTTCTTCAGCCTTCCCATACTCAGGAGTATCAACCTTATTTTATAAAATTCGTGTTTAAACTAGCTTTAAATGATGGTGTCAGTTTCATTGGTGACCTCGACGGCGACGTCTACAGCATTCTTTTATTAATTTAAAGGGTATCAGTAGGATAGAGCAAAGACCCAGTCCTGTAGAAGTCACTATAAAACAGGTCCTACAAGCCAAAGAAGCAGTTAATTCGCGAAACGAGCTTATCGAAAAAGTCAGCGTTTTTTGGTATAACTAAGTTTTCGAAGTCTGTTCGCATAAGCGAGCTTAGCGAGGTTGATTACTTGTAGTTGAATAATCGAGTATCATTTTATATATAAATTTTATAAACAATATATAAAGTTTTTATCGAATGTTCTTGTATATAAACTTTATATATAATTTTGGAGCTTGCTTTAAAGTGTTATAGCGTGTATATATCATTTCCCGGAACAACCACTTAACTACAGTATTTTATGCTCTTATTTGCATTATCTCGGGGATGTAACGATTATTTTTTAACCTCTAAGGCTGCAATTAATATGGTATATTAAATACCAAGTTAAAAATACTCGTTACATCCCCGAGAAAATGCAAATAAGAGCATAAACCCTAGTTTAAAGTTTCCGTGACTCATAAGCGCGCGGGCGCTTCACTTAAAAGCCTCTAAAAGCTATTAAATAATTCAAATTTCGATTTAAAACTTTCAGCATCATATTTCTATCTATGAAAACTATTGAAGTAAGTAAGAAAAAAAAAGATTTTTTGAAACGTCCAAGGTTGCGTTACCCCTTAAACCATCGTTTTTCAAAATAAATTTGTTACAGGAGGATTCTTTTAAAGTAATTATATTAAGAGCTTATAATGTATAAAAATCGAGTAACACTAGTGTTTATAACATAAGTAATATTTATAACAAGTGCTTTCAACCAATTTAGTTTATTCTGCAGAATTGAATATTTCCGCCAAATATATTTCTGCAGACACCCTTGAAGGCAAAAACTTTGCGAAAGAATCTACCAAAAAATCTGCAGAATATTTTTCAGTTTTTATTTCATAAGGGTATGCAGAATGTAATAGATACCAGAATGAAGAATTTTAAATAGAATGTAGAATTTGAAATTTCCTGCAACACTTTAATATCGATTCATCGATTTATTGCCAACGTCAGGTCACAAGGCAATAACTGACTAACTTCACGGTCAACTAGTTTATAAACATCAATGGCGACCGCTAGTTTCTAGTTGTCGTCCCATTTATCTGTCGTCTACCAGCTTTCTTCTTAAACTTTTTTATTTCAGCTATACAAATTAAGGTAAGCTATCACAGAAATGAATGTTCATTAATTAAATTTAGTTTATATTCGATTATTTAATTGTTTTCTGAGAATCACCAAAGAGATTTTGTCATAATATTTTGGCGCCAACAAATAACGCATTTTAGAAAATAGGTGGAAGAATGTTAAACCTAATTAAATCTACGAGAATATTTTCTAATTATATTTTATTAGTATTACTATTTTCATTCTTAACAATATTAGTTTTAAGAATACGTTCCAACGTAAGTAACGCTGGTAACTATAATTTGAGGTTAAGCAAAGTAAACTGAAACTGTTTTAAAAACGAAGTTACTTAATAGTTTAATCAATGATTATAAACTATTTTTCTAGTAAAGTATTTATATTTTCCATTTATACAATTCTTTTTTAAATCTATAAATAGTGCAAATATAATGCTTTTAATATTTATTACAGATGCCCAATAGTATGAAAGATGAATCTGAAGCAGAAGGTGACGAAATGTCGCACATTAGTAATGACAGTAATGCTACCTCTTCATCCTCTGAAAGTAGTGAAGAGCATACCGATAGTGATGATTCCTCTGAAATGGATGAAGATGAATGTGAAAAACGTAGAACTGAATGCTTAGAAAACCTAGATGATTTAGAAAAGCAATTTCACCTACTAAGAGAAAAGTATGTACAATAAATATAGACTTGTATAAAAGCATGGTCCTGTGTTACACGAAGGTCCTGCTTTTAACAGGTTGAGGGTGGCTAATATATGTCAATTTTTTAAATTATATACAAAATTTATTCAAATTTTAAGCATTTGATAAAAACTGAGTGTTTCTACCTCTTTCTAAGAACTTGAAGAATAGAATTAACGGCTGCATAAAAAGTTTCATTAATTTTTATGTTTACAGTAAAACAAAATGCAAAGAAATTTGCATCAATTCATGACATATATATGTCATGCTGCCCTCAACCTGTTGTACCCTGAAACAAAGTAATGTTTTAAAATTGTTTCAATCCAATTTTTAGGATATATGAAGAAAAAATGGCACAAATAGAAAAAAATTTAATTGAAATAAGAGGAGAAACATCTGAAGAATATCTAAAACATGTAGAACGTTTAAAACATATTATGAAAACTAAAGAAGCAGTGGCTGAAGTCTTAAAGAAGTATCGATTGGAAAATATTAAACATTTATGTTCATCTGAAGAATTGGCAGCAGGTCAAAATTTAGATAGCGAAAAAGGACTGCTGTGGGATGATATACAGGGTGATCTTCAAGAAAAGATTCGTAGGCTAGAGGAAGATAGAAATAGTAGTGACATTCATACAGATTTATGGTTATACTCTAATGGAAGAAGAAGAAAGAGTCGATCTCAAAGGAGAAAAGCCGTAGCTGTCACTGGACCGTACATAGTTTATATGCTGAATGATGCTGAAATCGTAGAAGATTGGGCTCTTATTAAAAAAAGCTTAACAACTTTCAAAGCAGAAATAATTTAAGAAGATTAGTTATGCAGAATGGTTAGAAGATATTACAAATGATCAAAATGCTTGCATTTAAGGCATAAAATTGCAATGCATCTATTTTATTTCTAAAAAAAATTGTCAAGTTTTAATCGTTATGCATCTATACCTATGCTAAACTTGTAAATTATCTAACTTAAATTTAACTTTAATTCAAATCAAATCTATTGAAATTAAAAATTTCATACGATACAAAAATAGAAAGAATTAAGATTATAGTTATAAAAAATTAAAAAGTAAATAGATCTAATAATGTTAATTTAAATTTTAAAAATAAGAACTTGTTTTGAAACAACCTATAGTAACTGACTTTCTTACAACGATCTTCAGAAGAATCATCAATGATCTTTCTTATAACGATCTACATATTTCATATAAAAAACTAGCTAGTAAAATATGAATATAGTACAAAAAAGACTTCCCTTTAAGAGCCTGTAAATATAGTTAGAATATGTATATTATTGTAATAAAATATTTCATTGACTTTGATGATTTAATTTTAATTTGTAAGGATAGTTGATTTTTAGGAAATTAATACCTGAACAAAACGGATAAAAATTATAATCTTTACATTATTAAAACGCGTATCATAAAAATTAATTATTAAAGTTCATTTCATTAAAAACGGATTATCCCTACAAATTAATAAATTATTAATGATTTTAGAAAGTATATAAATATACTTTTTTGTGTAAATAATATTGTAAAATTGTATCTCATCTTACACAATGATAAAGTCAAAGTTGTAGTTACATGTTTACATTAAATTCTAGAGAAATTGTAACGTCAAATGCTTTTTTGTGCTACAAAAAATTCTACACAAATATTTTCTACACGAAAATTTCCTACACCTATTTTGATTAAACATTGTGCACTGCAAAACTCTAGGCTATTAAACGTTAGCAATACATATTATTTTCAAGTCATTGTTGAGGCTATTGTGTAGAATTTTTCAGTGCACAATATTGAATAAATAATGAGTGTAGGGAATTTTTGTGTAGAATTTTCGGTGCAGAAACTTTTTTCTAAGTACTTGGGTAGTGTCAGTGCGTGTAGAGTATGTTCGGCGTCGAAATTACATTTTCTACATTTTATAATTATAAATAAATAAAAACAAATGAGGAATCGATAAAAAATCAAGCATTTAACCATCTAACTACACCCGTAGGTAGTTACATAATATAGTGGATGAATTTTAAGTAAGATTGTGTACAATAAAATTACCATTTCTAAATTCTTTTGAAACAAAATATTTTATACTTTTCTAATAAGTTATTGACTTCTTCCATTATAGTATATTTAAAAATATGCACTTTGAAAATTGAATCACGTTGGGTGCAGAAACACTTTAATCCGGATTATTATATACATTGTTTTGCCACTGACATATTTATGATTATGTAAAAAATGCTTGAATATTGGGTCAAAACTACGGAAGTCTAGTTACGACCACTGCCAGAAATGTTGAAACAAAATCACCACGCATCTGTCAGATTGACAATAATTTTTGTATACAATTGATAATTTTCTTTCTTTATTCAATTAATCATCGAAGGGACAAGCCTGGGTTAAGCCCAAAACAAATAAAAAATTTTACGCGTCCATAAAACTCTATGTTTAAAAGCAATCCTTCAATAATATCTTTGATTTTACCGTTGTAAAACCTCAAAATCTTTGTCCTATACGTTACAATAAATCACTATCATCAATACCATATTTATTGAAGGAATTTTACGACGTGCGCGATTCTAATTGACATGACGAAATTTCTTTTTCAATGGTTATTCGACGTCTTTTGACGTGTACTAAAAATTAAGCAAAGCTCTTTATCGTTAATATTTTTATAATATTTTATTTCAGAGAACCAAACTATTTTGTAAAAATTATTAAAATTAGAATAATTATTAAAATTTTAGAAATTATTAAAATTTTAAAAATTATTAAAAATTTAAAAATTATTAAAATATTTAAAAATTATTAAAATTTTTAAAATTATTATAAAATTTGTTCTTGAAAATTGATTTTTTCTGAAGAGAAATTATTAAAAAAAACTTAACGAAAATGTGCTTTATTTAATTTTGAGTACATGTCAAAAGGAGTAGAATAACCATCGAAAAAAACATGTTCGTTCGTCTTGTTACCTAGAATCGTACACGCCTCAAAGTTCCTCCACTAAATATGAATTAATATTATATTCTGGACTGTTAAAAAAAAATTTGTGGTTAAACCCAGGCTTGCCCTCTTAATGGATTTATATAAATAGTGTTTAATAAATATTATTATTTCCGGAACAAATTTTAAGTAATTTTTCTTAAGGAAGAATTCCACTGATTTTTAAAGAATCTCTCCCTTTCGTCATATAATATTGACACTTCGATAACTATTTTTGTCATGATTGAAGAAGTTTGTAAACAATTTTTGAGAATTTATTACAAAATTTGTTGTCAAATTGTTGAAGAAAATGCATATTTTTGTGATAAAAACAAGGGTTTTTAAAAAAGTTCCTTGCGCACACCAATTCGTCGAAATTTTTCAACTCTAAGCGAACAAAAATTAATATTTTTAAAATTGTTTAAACTCAATTTATGGTCTGGAATAAATAAAATATGTTTAACTTTAAAAAATGTAAGAAAAACTACATGTTTCAACACTTGACAATTGACGAGTAAAACGTTTAACATCAGAGTACCTCAAAAGAGAATATTAACTTCTCTGGAAGTTTAAAAAATATCCATGGTCATGGGTTGCACAAGGAACTGTTAGAGGAGAGTTAGAAAAGTATGGTTCGAGAAAAACGCTTTTTAAAATTTAATTTGGTATGCTATCCAATGTAAATTATTTACTCGACTGTCGATGATTTTAATATAACTATAAGTTTTGATATACATCAGATTTTTTGGTAAAGAATCAGTGTAGTTCCCCCTTACTCAACTTGGAAAACTGTACTCAAGTACAAAGATACTTAATTATCTTCTTTTAAGTTCTTAAGAACTTTACTAAAGATACTTCAAGTATTTACTCAAGTACTTGAGTATTTGGAAAATTTACTTCAATTACATTTTAAAAGTACCTAAATACTTGAATAGAGTTTTATAAGTACATTCCATAAGTATTGCAAAAATTCAAAAAGTTTACAATGACAATATTGTATGATCTGTTAGAATAGAATATAAAGAAATCATGCAAGTTGAAGAAGCCCATTGAATTTTCCTCATCTTGTATTATGCGAATAATTCTATTCCGTTAAAATTATAAACCCCTGCAAAAAAGTAAAATTGATAAAAAAAAATTATAAAATACTTATGGAATGTACTTGAAAACATTAATCTAATACCCGAATACTTGTAAAAAGTACTTAAAATATTTTTGGCCAATACTTTAGTACTTGTAAAAAGTACTTTTTTACATATTACAAGCAATCAAGGTCTTACGAAAAGTACTTGATCAAAAGTACTTTTCTAAAGTACTTTAAGTAAAGTACTTAAGTACAGATACTAAAGTACTCAGATGAAATACTTTCACTTCTACTTTTGCTTTTAAGTAAAAAGTGCGATTTTGCCCATCACTGGCTTGGTAGAAAATAAAAGTTTTTTTGTAATATCTAAACGTTTTTAAAATTAAAGTGCTGTTGTGTAGAGATATGCTTATGATGATATTACCCAGAAGGTTGCAGATTATTTTCCTCTTCTGAATAACCTTAAATATTGTAAAGCAGTATCAATAAACATCTTAATCTTTCATTTGAAAATGCTACATTGAAAGAAAACACCATTATATTTTTACTAGGGAAGAACGGAGCAACATAGTAATTTATTGGGATAATATGATAATTTTTTATATAAACGAATATACTTTTTCGATATACATCCCATTTTAGGCAAAATTAAAACATCTGAAGTATAATATTAACTATTAAGACTAACACATTAAGTGTAAAGTCCCGGAATAAAGTAACCCATAAAATCTTATAAAACTCAATAAAAAAAAATTAAAACAATCTGATAGATTTTGTTGTCTAATTTTGAGGCTTTCAATAGGATTTAATTGCTTTTCTTAAGTCAGAGATATTCAAAATTCTTAGTATAATAAGAGTACTATCGGAAACGTTGCTAATAAATCTTTTTCCCTTGCAGTACTGGCCATTTATGTAAACATAAGAAACACAAGGTTTGCGAGTTTAAATGAACATTTTATAATTTTGATTTGATTATGGAAACTTTAATTTCAGTTTCAATTGAATGTAACGGAAATGTATGTGTGCAATTTGATAAACACAGACCATTTTTTTATTTTTTTTTTATTATTATTTAACGTCGCCATGTTTGTGCTTCCATGTGGTGCTAATCGACGACGGGGGTCTGCGGTGTGTTTGTAAACAAAGCACATGTAATTTTTACAGAGGTGCTTGTATCAATCGGCAGAGACTAGGATTCGAACCCGGGTCACCGGCGTGGGAATCCGACACTCTACCGACTGAGCCGCCGCAGGCCCCACACAGACCATTTTGATATGTATATAAAAGAACATAAAATAAATATATCTTACAAATCCATGTAGGCTTTTTAATAATTTATGTATTTATAAAAAGGTTTTTTTAAAAAGTGAAATGAAAACTATTATTTCAAACAAACTTGAAAAAGTTTTAGGTAAAAAACAAAAAACCTTTTAAATAATGTCCATCAACTAATTATACAAATATTACTACATATATTAGTAACTTAAAATTATTTACATTTTTTAAAACTTATTTATAGGAACTTTATAACAGTATACTATAGCGTATATTTTATTTTGAAATTTCTTATTGAAATAAGAAAAAAAGAAAGCATTTAAGATACCGTATCAAGCGGGGGCCCCATGGGGGTTTCATCTTTGTTTTTAATTTTCGTTCAATTATCTTATTTAAATTTCATTCTAAAGCATTGTAAACTTCTTCTGAACGTACTTAACAAAAAATTATTATGTTAATACGTAAAAAGTGCTAGTTTGTTAACTTAACTCTCATTGCGCATGCGCATAGAAGCAATTTTTCTGCAATTATCTTCAATATGTTTTTTATATGGTCTTTTTACATATTAAATTTGTTAAAAGTCATTTTTTATAATTTTCTAAGAAACGTTAAACGGCTCATTCCTATATATAAGGTTATGTGTTAACTTAAAAGTGACTCTTTTTAAGCTTAGTTCTTTCGATAATTTGGTTGTTGACCTCAGATTTTATTTATACATATCAAAAGTTTAATGTTCAAAGAACGTTTTTGGAAAGTTTCATCGATGTCTATATTTTTTTAAAAAGTCGTTTAAGACAACTCAATCGCATAATCCCGTGTCTACGTGGGGGCATA
Source organism: Gastracanthus pulcherrimus (assembly GCA_949152435.1). Classification (NCBI taxonomy): domain Eukaryota; kingdom Metazoa; phylum Arthropoda; class Insecta; order Hymenoptera; family Pteromalidae; genus Gastracanthus; species Gastracanthus pulcherrimus. Next base: position 132,079,912 of record OX424576.1, read on the forward strand.
TTTTTTTCTACTAACCCACACAATTTTAATGAAAATGATACAGCATTAAGTTTCATAATTATTGACCTAAATATGTGTTATAATATTTAAAAGATAATAATACGCATATATATGCATACAAAAATACACTCATTTTAGTTTTCAATTAATTACTTACTATATTTGGCTGGAAACTGGATGTTTTCGATTAATAATCAGAATCTATAAATAAAAAGCTGCAATATTTTCGTAGTTTTATAAAGAAATCATGGGTTTTTAAGTAGTTATAGGCGTAAATGCTAATTATGCCATAAGATCCTATGTTGAAAGTTCTAATTTCAAACAATCTTTTTTCTTTAGTTAAATTGGTAACCGCACCTAACCAAAATTTCAATAGAATGCTTAAAACACACACTTTCAGTGGAATTTTTATTTTTTGTTAATGATGAATTTTAAAAAAATGACGGCGCCACCTTAAGCCATCTTAGGGTACGTTCGATGTCGTTCCCTTCCTCCGAGTCGCCTAACTTATTGTTATCCGATACATTTAATTTACTTGAAAGTTCCTCCCTATATCTAGTTTTGATTAGCGGGTCATTTAACTTTTCGAGATTAAATTCCTCTGTTTGATATGTTTTATTCCTATTCTTGTTTACTAGTAAGCGAGCCCTAATCTTGGCTATAACAAGAAAAAGATCTGAATCGCAATCGATTCCACGGTAAGTTCGAACGTCGATTAAAACGTGGTCGATTTGGTTAAGTGTGCGTCTATCGGGACTCCTCCAGGTTACTCTGTGTCTGTCTAAGTGAATGATACATGTGCTTTTGACTATAAGATTTTTAGATGCGGCAAAATTAATTACTTTCACTCCATTATCGTTACTCACGTCGTGTAAACTTTCTTTTCCTATGGTCGGCCTGAAATTTTCCTCCTTTCCAATTTTCGCGATAAAATCTCCTAGCAATATTTTTGCGTCAAGGGTTGAAAAAATATCAAACACCTGTTCTAATTTTGTGTAAAATGAGTCTTTCATTGTATCGTCCGCATCCTCCGTTGGACAATAGACATTAATAAATACGTATTTGTACCATCGGCTTTTGAGGGCTAGGAACCCTATGCGATCATCAATAAATTCAAAATTAATTCCCGTGCGCATTACTCTATTACTTAGGTACTCAGAAGCCCGTCCCTAGCTGGCCTGCCTTTTCTAATTCGCTATATAAAAGTGTGTAATTATTCATATAATCTACGTCCGGGCCTCCTCGTCGCCTAACCTCCTGTAGAGCTACTATATCTGATGTTACTTATCTGTCTCCCTTGTTAGCACCTCTAATTGCCAGTCCTCAGCTAAGCTACACACGTTACATGTACCCACCCTTAACTCTATTCTGATTCAATTGAAAAAATTGAAGGTGTCGCGTGTGCATGACCATCTGAGCGCCCCATCGCATTTTAAATTGCTTCAGTTATACCCAACCCCCGTTATTCACTCATCTGACCATCATTTTCATACATGACATTGAGTGAACAATGATATAATTAAATTTGAGCTTGCCTGATTACGAATTAATACAGTATACTGGAAAATTTTCCTTATAAATGAGTCGATGTGTGGATCAAGGGCGTAACGCGATTTCTTAGAGCCCATTAATAGTGAGCATCGAGTTACAACTAGTTATAATGTATTTCAGTTTATAGTTTAGTGAAAAATATATTATGCCCTGCATATAAACATACGAGTTATTCATGTAAAAACGCTTCTTCATCAAATCGACAATAAATAAATGTATTTTTATACAGTAAAAGTTAAATTGAGTTACAATAGATGTAAATAGGTGCTCACGATAAATAGGCCCTTAGCACCTAATTACTGTTCCAATATCGCGAATAATTTAAAATTGTATTTATAGTTCGTTTTCTGCACTAGATCTAATGTTCAAAGGATAGTAAAATAATTATTCAATGGTCATCTATTATGCTTTTTGAGGTCCTTCTTTCAGATTCCGCATCTAAAGTCAACTCAAATTTCGACCCTGAAAAGTTATAATCGAATTTTCTCTGAAAAACGCAATTTTTCAAAACTTTTTTTGAAAATTTCTTCACAAGGAAAGGCATATGGCAGAACTCTGGAAGGTAAAAATATCGTATCATAAATATCATGAGCTTTTAGATGGTTAGTTTACTTTTTCCAAAGTTCAAGATGGTGGTGCCAAAATGGCGGCTGAAGGGTACAAATTTTCTTTATATAGACTTCTGCTTATAGATGTATGAGTCTCACATGGGTGGTTGTCAAAAAAACGGTAGTTCTTCACCTAATTTTCGGACCAAACTAAAAATCTCTTTTTTAGTGTTAATTTGAAGTTTAAGTTGTTATTTATGGTAAAATGAGACAAACTTTTCTTGGAAGCAGCTACAGGTGACAAAAAAGTTTGTACATGTATTTCTTATGGGGATGTTATCAGATCGGCCACGGTAATTACTTTTTGCTAGAAAAATGCATGTAGTTTTATTTTAGCGTAACAAAAATATTTCGCCTCATAGTATGTATATATACACACGTTATTACACCAGAATACTGCATAAACATTTTTTTTCATATATAACTTACCAATAATTTGGATGACCACGGTAATTACGTATCTTTTTAGCTTGTGAAATTTTAAAACGATAAACGTTAAAACTAAGTATAAAAACTGCAAATAAAAACCGAGTCGATCGCTTACGTAGTTGTTTGACGTTCAAACTAAATAACCTCATAGGTTAGATTACGCTAGGTACTAAGCTGATGTACTCATCAAATGTTGGCGTCAACATTTGTAACACTCTTGTAGACAAATAAGTTTAAAAGAAAATTCTGAAAAAATTAGAACATACCCTGCTAAAAAAGACTCATTGAAGTCGATAGAAAAAAGTTCAATCGATTCTGAGTGTGAATTTTAATACCTATAATCGCTATTGAATACAATTCCAAATCAAATATATTAATGTTAAATTGAAAGGTCGATTCAAAACGATTAGCGAAAAAGCATTGCAGTCGATTGGGAGTCGAATCAGTATGAATCGACTTAAATATCCATTTTTCGTATTAATTTTATCGCATTCAATCGATTTGTATAACATTACGCTTTTAATTATATTTTAATCGTATTCCGTTCCAATAATTGGTATTAAGATTCACACTCAGAATAGATTGAACTTTCTTCTATCGTCTTGAATGCAGATTTTGCGATTCATTGGATTGATTTTAATCGAATCGAATCGATTTCAATAAAATGATGCTTTTAATTGGTTTTAAATGCTATAGTGAGCATTAACATAGACATTTAAAACCGATGCAACCTTTATGTATCGACTTCAATGTTATTTTTCAGATTCATTGGATTGATTTTAATCGAATCGAATCGATTTCAATAAAATGATGCTTTTAATTGGTTTTAAATGCTATAGTAAGCATTAACATAGACATTTAAAATCAATGCAACCTTTATGTATCGACTTCAATGTCATTTTTGCGATTTCTTTCATCGATTTTAATCGAATTTAATGTAGTCATTTGCAGATTATTATTTTTAATGAATTTTTATAGTATTCTTCAATATTACTTGAACCAATACACTGTTATAGTAAATTATAGTAGAATTCAAGTATCATATTTAATTGAGATCTATTATAAAAATGAATCGCTTTTAATGACAGTCGATTTCAGCGCGTTAATTTTTATGACATTTAATAACATTTATAAATAAAATTAGAATTCTAATACCTTTAGAAATAACTTTTTATTGTGTAAATAAACTTGTTTAAATACACTTGGTTGTTATTTTACTTTGTACCGCAAAATGCATGAAATTTTATTGTTTGAGATTTTTCCTGATGACCCTTTTGAAGGCGTGCAACACATTAAAAAAGTACACTCTAAAGATACAAAAAATACCCTTACGGTACCAATAGATAATGTACAGTGTAAAGTTTTAATTATAAATGTAAAAAACGCCCGTTATTTATCTATATTACCAAACAACATAGAAATACAATAAAAATATTTGTTCATGTAAATATTTTGGTAATAATCATCATTTAAAAGCGATTGAATGACTAATTTGCTTCAATAATAGATCAAAATCTAAAATTACCAGATTGCAATCGATTGAGTAGATCAAACTCAATTTAGATGGATTGGAATCTAATCCATCTCAATCAGTTTCAATCGGTTAAAACAATTATTATCTAGTGATATTGGATTGAGATTATTTTATTTGTGAATTGATTTGTCATAATATCAGGGTATCTCTACTCAATAATTAACAATAAGTAAACAAAAAAGGCTTTATTGTAATTATTATTACTTTCAGTGTCGACTGGTAATTCAATATCTAACTTAAAAAAAGAATTTCAAACAAATGTTCCACTTATACGACTTCAATAGAATTACCCATTAAAGTTAATTTATTACGGCAATCAAACACACGAAAAAATGACGGAAAACTCTCTGTTTTAAGAAACTAGTAACTATAGTAACTATTGGATTTCACGTAGAAGCGATATATTGAAATAATACTATATTGTAAACTTATAATTTTATTAAACCTACAGTGAAAAGAGCATTTTCATTCAACTGTATGATAAATTTTTAAGTTCGTAATAGTATTCTTTATATATCACTTTTGCGTGAAATCTAATAGTTACTAGTTTCTTCAAATACTAAGTTTCGTTATTTTCTATAGTTCGTGTATTTGATTATTGCCCTAACGATGTAGTTTAAAGTATATTACGTGTTTAAAATATTGCGTATATATGTCAAGATACTAAAGTCAGAGAACCTTCAGCGTGATTGTTAGAATTTATTTGCCTTTTTATCGCAAATTTACCGTTTTGCAACAAATGTTAAGTGACAAAAACTAATTTACAAGGTTTATTTAATATTTATTGTTATTTATTGTGAAAAAATATTAAACAGTCTTGTGTCCGCGTATAATATATATTATTAAGTATAGTTTCTAATTCAGTAAATGATGTGAACTGCAGACCTATAATTATATTCCTGCATATGTAATTTACCGATGGACAACGTAGTTAGCTCGAAATATTCATGGTGTAAGATTAAAATGTATAAAAAAATAAGCCATGTTGCACAGTCGCTGCACTTCTTTTAGGTTTTGCAATTCGCTATGTGCAGAACTTTGGCGCCCCCCGTATTTTATTTGTTTCGGTGACGAATGTTGGAACTATTGGACTCTAAAAATACATTGGCTTATATGAAAAGCTAATGAAAAATATATTTTACAAATCACTATTATTTCACACAGCAGGCAAACTTTTTTGTACGGTAGTTATAAGTTTTAGGAATATGAGAAAAAAATCACCAACGCTTTCAGCAGTTAATGATGTTTTATCAAATATTTTACGATAATCTGTCTGTCATATAAGTCAATATATTTTTTGGGTCCAATAGTTCCGAAATTCGTTACCAAAAGAGGTAAAATACGGGGCGCTAAAGTTCTGCACATAGCGAATACAGATTGTAAACAAACTCGACTGCAACATATTTTCTTACCTACGCAGAGTTGTTGAGAGAAGATGTGGAGACGCCGAGTTTTTCCGCGAATAGAGTCCGATTGTCGGCTCAACGAAGCAGCGCGGCGTGGCAGCTAAAATATCATCTGTGTTTTATTTCCAGTCGCGTAGGAAAAGTGGAAAAGAGTAATGCGACATTATTCAAAATATTAAGTGCTTTACAGAAAAAGTATAGAATAATATTCTTCAAAGTATAGGTAAAGGGTTTTATAAATTCACAAACGTAAAGTACATGTTTTTGCGCGAATTCATCGATATTGGCCAGCAAACAAAATTCACACAATGTTACTGTAGTTTCTAATAAAGACCGGGAAGAACCATCGGCTAGTGTTTGTACTGAAATGGAAGAAATACCACCTGATAAACATAGGCTGACTTACCAAACATATTTTTGTTATGAAAAAAATAAAATGAATGAGAAAATCGGTGTGTACTTACTTATTATGCAAAAATACGAACATCCTAAAAAAAGTTTTCAGAAGGATCTCTTCTTATGACTTCAAGAAGAGCTTCTTTAAAAAGTCAAGCACTGAGAGCTTTAATTTGCTTAAACTCTATAACAATATATGTGATGTAAATTAATATTTAATTAAATAATATTTATTAGATATTTTATGTTCATAAAATATAACTTGTTATTAGTATTTTGTAATGAGTTTGAATAAAATTTATAACTTCTTAAATAACATGTTTATTTATATATGAGGAGGGGGCGAACAAACCCGGATAATTCCACTTGTCTTTTATTGTGAGAAAATTAAGAAAAACTGCATTCTTTTTCTATTAGTGTAAATAGAATAACGTATTTTAGACGCTTTGTTATTAGCTGATTTTTTAGTTTAGATTAAACGTAACACCACAAATATGAAGACAACATTGTTTTATGATGAAAAAATACATAAAATCAATTTTCACAAAAAGTGGAATTATCCGGTTTTGTTCGCCCCCTCCTCATATACTATTAATTCTTAATTGTGATAATGTTATTTAACATTTACATTATACTGTGTATTACTAAAGTATATTAACTTATATACTCAAAAGTACATATTATTTACGTATTATATTCAATTAATGATTAAAAATTAATACAAGAATTATTGTCAAGATCAATAATCTTGGTCAGTTTATCTTAGTATCGTCTTGAAAATTTGTCTCCAGATCTTGTCTTGGGAATTGTCTTGAAATTCGAGACAAGACAATGACAATATCAAGACTACTTGGTATCTCGTGAAGCCCTACCTTCCGCACCCGTGTCTAAATGTACTATTAGGCTATATATATATATATATATATATATATATATATATATATATATATATATATATATATATATATATATATATATATATATATATATATATATATATATATATATATATATATATATATATATATATATATATATATATATATATATATATATATATCACTTGTGTGTTAACAATACAGCATAGTTGTCTTAGTTTTATATTTAAGACGTTCAAATGCATCGTTTTTAAGAACTTCAAACGTTTACCAGTCCATAATAATAGTTCCTTTCTACTCTGTGTGTTGGCGACTATTTATGGCATAATAAATAATTAAATCCAATATGGTGATAAATCACTGAAAATCGAACTTTTTCGGATGCTCGCGTAGAAAAGTGAACTAGCGGCAGACTCAAACGACATTTCTACAATTAAATTTTTTTTATTTATAAATCCCATTAATAACATGTGAATCATACAAATGTATAATCTGACATCTATCTGCCCCAAGAATATGTTTAAATGTCACACGGAACCCTTCGAATTACTCATTTACAATATAAAGAAAATTTGTACCCTTCGGTTGCCATTTTGGCGCTACCATCTTAAATTTCAGAAAAGATAGAGTAAACATCTGAAAGCTCAGACATTTTAGACACGATGTTTTGACTTTCCAGAGTTCTGCTAAATGCTTCCTTTAATTGAAAATATTAAGAAAAAAGCGTGGGAAAATTTCAACTTTTATAGATAATTCGACTGTAACTTTTCCCAGTTGCTATTGAGCTGATTCTGGATGCAGGATCTGAAATAGCGATCCCAAAAGCATATGAGATGATCATTCAAAAAATGTTTAATCAGCCTTTGATCACTAGATCCAGCATTGAAAAATCTACAAAAAAGTGTCCATCCTGGCGTTAAAGGGTGTTTAAAATTAATTTAATTGAAAATAGCTGTGTTTAAGGTTGTTAAGTTTAAAATTTAGGGTCTTATAATATTATCTGAACGTTTACCTATTTAAATATTGCTATGCTGAAGGTAGCTGGGGTTAATATAAGGTTTGGTAGTTTTGTTTAAACCATTTTGTGATTGTAAATTGCTTTACCTATGGTCATTAAATTTAGTTTAATTTTTTTAAAGTTTTTACATTTTGATTTGGAAACTGCTGTGTTTTAGTTAGATTAGGGATTTAGGGGAGATTTGCCGATTGGAGATTTCATTGTCAAGGTGAAAATGAAAATTTAAAAATGGAATTTAGTCTATTAATGGACCTTTTTAACGCAATGAATTAGTTTTGTTTAAATTTACTTATCTGAATTAAATATCAATGCAGAACGAAACATTTAAAACATACCTATAAGTAAGTAAACTTATATTCACTAAAAATGTTTAACTTTACACATGAATAATATAGTTGTAACACCTTAAAACATCTATAATATAATTTATAATATAAAATATTACGAATATTACAAATAAAAAATTTTTTTACTTAAATAATTGATATTAAGTTGAGTTGAGCACTCGAAATATGCCCAACTTTAACATTAAAAAAATTGTTTAATACAGTAAATACTTTAATTGCGTGAAAAAAAGCATACATATGAGTGTTCGTATTGAGCAACATAACAGTTGCAGTGCCCACAATGTACAAGAATTACATTGTACCATTTTAGGTTACATCGCGGGATCCCTACCACTCTTTTACCAAAAAATCGATTTTTTCTTATTTCTTTTTTCGATCCTTTAAACCTTTCTTACCATAGAAACGCATTGAATTTTTAGTTTGAAAATGACATTTTAAAGTACGATTATACGTAATGTACTTTTTTTTAACAAAATCTGCTTTTTCTGCAGTTTCTGTTTTTCTTTATTTAAGACATTCCAGGTGCACATTAGCTTCTGTCGAAACTTTTTGAAATTAATTTGACATATTCTTTTTAGCATTATGAAGAAATTTGTGCATTGCCAAGGTGCTGTTTATAATAATTATTAGTATAAATAGTAAGTAGAAAAGTTTCTAGACTGTATAAAAAATTCTGTGTGCACCATAAACGTTCGTAATCTACCTCATTTTGACTAAAAAAATCATGAATTTTTGTTGTATATCGATATAAATACGATAAAGTACGCAGAAATTTTTTAAAAAATGATTTTTGGTTGTATAAACATATGTGAAAATTTGAAAAAATTCATAAGCAAGGGGCAATTTTAAGAAAAATGGTAGGGATCCCCCTTAAGAATAATATAATATCAGTGCACCAATGCGTTTATTCCAGTTCAATGAATTTCGACGACGATATTTGATTTTCCCTTACTTTTATTTTGTTGTATAAAAACTACAAATTTGTATTAAAATTTATAATAAGAAAAGTAATATTGTTAGAGGGGCGGTCTGGAATAAGGATTAAATTAATTATTAGTAAAAAATCACGATATCGAGAAAAATTAAAAAATAGTATATTATGTACCATTGGGGAAAAGTAGACTTTTCTCGCCCGTGTGTAAGGTTTGCAATACGAGTCGAAAGTGAGCAAGCAAGAGCCGATAGCGTATTGCGAGCTGAAGACGAGTATTGCAAACACACAAGAGCGAAAAAGGCCTCTCCTACAGATGATATTTTTTGACAAACATGTATTGATAACGTGTTTTTTGTATGCCTTCGAAGCGAAACTAAATTTGGCCGCTCTTCGACACGATGCAAACACACGCTTGTTAGACTGTAAAATCAGCCTACTACAGTGTTTAGGCTCACCTAAACATGGGGCGAATCACGTCAACTCTCCTAGCGCGGCGCGCGAGCGCTTAATACTGTTGTTTTCAACTCGCGTTTGCAGTATGAAAAAATATATATAAAAAATATCCAATAAGCTATTTCGATGTATTTTTTCCTCAGCTTTCCAATGGTGTGGTCAGATTTTCCAAAATTTTCCATTTTCCTTAAAAAAAAAACACAAAACGTGTTATATCTCGAAAAGTCTATTTTTAATATTTTTTTTAATACTTTTAATCGAAAGCTGAGGTTTTTTTACATAAGAAAAGTTTTTCTCTTTTACACAGAGTGCCCGATTATATTTCAGTGAGTAATAGAACGCCGAAAAGTAGAAGTACCCCGCGGCGCGGCCGCCGTCACCGCCACATCATGCTTACTTCTAAAACTAGTTCTTTTTTCAGTCGGTAGGTGGCTTAAACATAAAAAACTTTAATCTATAAATGAATTGTCACAAGAAATTCATATAAACTTCTCCGGTTTATTGTAACAACTACAATGGGTTCAACTTGGAAAATGAAATGCGTAGATACTTTCTCTCGAGAGAATCACCCTACGTCTAAAGATCTGTTTGACTTTCCTTCAACTTTTAGAAGTATATTTCCGTTTGTACCCGAAGAAGCGAAAATATGTGGTACATGTCGTAGGCAAATTTACAAACGTAAAGCAGATTTACCTATTTCGGATACCAAAAAAGCTAACATAAATTGTTGTGATGAATATCATAAAGCTGGCGTAACGGTTCTCGAACAAATTAAAAGAAAATTTTCTAATACTATATCGAAGCAAGATAGAATTCAGCTACTCACTCTTGCTCCCGATTTTTGGTCTCGTAATGATTTAATCAGAGAGTTTGGTTGTACTGAATGGGAAGCTCGAGAAGCAAAAGAGTTAGTAGCTGAAAAAGGAGTTTTCTCAGTTCCTGAAAAAAAACGCGGCAAAGTACTTTCGGTGGAAACTACAAATTTAGTTAAAAGTTTTTATGAAAAGGATGACATAAGTCGAATTATGCCAGGCTTGAAAGATTGCATATCCGTAAAGCAGGACAACGGCAAACGAGAACACGTTCAGAAAAGATTACTTCTTGGCAATTTGAACGAAATCTATTATTTATTTCAAAAAGAATACGAACACGTTAAAATTGGGTTAACAAAATTCATACAATTGAGACCAGTACACTGTGTTTTAGCTGGAAGCAGTGGTACACACAATGTATGGATATGTGTACATCATGAAAACGTTAAGCTCATGCTAGAAGCTGCTGAGCTAGAGTGCTTAACGAAAAATAGTAAACTATATCTTACAAATTATCATGACTGTATTCAGGCAATCGTTTGTAAAAATACACGTGATGAGTGTTTCTTGGGTGACTGTCTAAATTGTCCTAATACGTCTGCATTACGAGAACATTTGCTTGAATGTTTTGATAAAAATAATGTTTTTGAAATTCAATTTGAATCGTGGTTTCAAACAGATCGGTGTACGATAACTTCAAAAAGTGAGAACGTTTATGACTTTCTCAACACGCTGGGCGACAAACTAATAAAATTGAAGACTCACGATTTTTTTGCTAAGAAACAGTCACAGTATGTGAATAAGTTGAAAGAAAATCTTCAAGAACAGGAGTTTATTGTCTGCTTTGATTTTGCGGAAAACTATGCATTTGTAGTACAGAATTCTACGCAATCTTTCCATTGGAATAATAACCAGGCAACTATTTTTACAGTTGTAATTTATTACAAAGAAAATAGTGATCTTAAACATGTAAGCATTGCTGTAATTTCTGATAATCTAAACCATGATACTGTTGCGGTTTATGAATATCAAAAAATTGTCATACTTTATCTGAAATCTAATTTCGTAGTTAAAAAAATTTATTATTTAACGGATGGAGCAAGTCAACATTTTAAAAATAAGAATAATATGCAAAATCTTCTGTTTCATGAAAAAGATTTCGAAATCTCAGCGGAATGGCACTTTTATGCTACCGCGCACGGCAAAGGTGCATGTGATGGTATCGGTGCGAACTTAAAAAGAGGCGCAAAACGTGCTAGTCTACAACTTTCATCCAAAAATAGAATTTTAACAGCAAAAAGTCTTTACGAATGGGCTAAAAATTATTGCAAAGAAACCAAAGAATTTTATAGCAATAAAGATGATTATGAAAAAACGGTTTTAGAACTCAAACCAAGATTAGATAATGCTAAATCTATACCAGGGACTTTACAGTATCATGCTTTTATTCCATTGAATCAAAACACATTCAAACTACAGAAAACGTCTTTAAGTTCTAAATATCAAATCTTTCCAAAGAAAGACACTAAGAAAAAAGAAAATAATGTATCCAAACCCGCAACAAAGACAAAGAAAGCCACCAAGCTAATGACTTTAAAAGCCTCTTCCAAAGCCAAAGTAACAAAAAAAACGATTAATAAAAACAAAAAAATAACTAAATTTAACTAACAGGTTTAAAAGAAATTATAAGGTAGCAAAATACGAAAAGGAGGACCAAATCCAGCGGCCACCGGCCGGCGTTCTATTACTCACTGAAATATAATCGGGCACTCTGGGCAAAAGAACTTTTTTTATGTAAAAAAACCTCAGCTTTCGATTAAAAGTATTAAAAAAAATATTAAAACTAGACTTTTCGAGATATAATACGTTTTGTGTTTTTTTTAAGGAAAATGGAAAATTTTGGAAAATCTGACCACACCATTGGAAAGCTGAGGAAAAAATACATCGAAATAGTTTATTGGATATTTTTTATATATTTTTTTTCATACTGCAAACGCGAGTTGAAAACAGCAGTATTAAGCGCTCGCGCGCCGCGCTAGGAGAGTTGACGTGATTCGCCCCACACGTGGTATCATCCTGATGGTACCCCATGTTTAGGGGCCTATACTCTCTTAGGTCTTAATTTCGAAAATCAGCCTACTAGAGTGTTTAGGCCTACCTAAACATGTGGTATCATCCGGATGGTACTTGATGTTTAGCGGAGGGGCTAACCACACTTAGAGCAGATTTTCGAAAATTTACTTTTGCGCCCGCCGTCGGAAAAACGCGTTTTCGGGCAAGTGTGATAAAAGAACATTAAATTACTTATTAAATTAATATTAAATAACATTAATATCATTGTGTATATTATAATAATACAATTTTAAATTATACGCGATATTGGAACATTTATAGGGGAATTATTTCATTTCTATTATTTCGTTATCAGACAAGCTCAAATTTAATGTTGCTATTTGTACGAAAATATAATGGTCAGCTAAGTGAATAACGGGGGTTTGGCTTAACTGACGCAATGTAAAATGCGGTTAAGACGGTCATACGCACGCTGCATCTCTGGTCGAAAAATTTAAGGAAACATAAAAATTTAATGAACAAAACGAAAAACTCCAATGTCGGTAACCGGCCTCCCCTTGAGTTCTACCCCCGATATACACCCAGATGATTATTATTTTCGTATATCAAATTTAGTTAAGAATAACATATTAAAATGTCAGCTGGTCTGGTATTGTTCGATTAAACGATTTCATTTACATGTTTACACGAGCAGCTGACGCCGTATTCGCGACCCCCGAAGCAGCTAACTACATTTTTTTTACATTACATAATGTCAGTTACACGTACAATAATTTTCATCTGGTGTGCTATCACTTTTTAAAACTTTTTTGAAATATGTTTCATACTCCCTCGCAACCTCCCCCACCTCTACTAAGATCAATTTGCACAAATAGAAATCTGCTGCATGGTCTTTCTAGACATTCTTGGTGTACAAAATTGGGTCCGTATCTCCAGGAACTATTAAAGCTCTTTCCGCCTACTTTTATTATCTTTCGGACAATTTTTCTAGTCGTGTTAGCGCATGCGTAGTTATAATCACTAGAAAAGGTACATTTTTTAACTAAAATAACGTATATTCTGAGTAAAATAGCTTATATCTCAAATACAAGGACCCATTAGAACAAACTACGTGAGCTAAGGCTTTATTTTTAGGCATCAGAAAGTAGGTACCTCTCAAAGCTTCATAAAAATTCGTGTTGCACAGGGTTGGTGTTCTCCTTGGAGAGTGTCGTAAATTAAAATGTTAAAATATTAAAAGCAACCCAAAAGTTTTGAAATAAGGCAAAAAACTGAAGTGCTGTATGAACTTATTTACGGACTGTAGTGATCATATACTCATAATACAGGCCACAAAGTTTACTTAGCCATATCTTTGGAAACGGACCGCAAACTATAGTTTTTCTTGGTTTACGTAATATGGGTATTAATTATTTATACAACATATTAGTTTTTTAGAGAAATATGTTATTAATTTCTTCGGGAATATATAAATAAAAATTTCTCTTTAGTTACGTGACATTGAATATTTCCACTTTTGTACTGGCACGGTTCTTACAATTTCACATATAGATAATACTATTAATAACATTATACCTACTGTAAGAATTTATCAAATATATAATAAATCGATTAGCCGGTGAACGTCCTTATAAACATTATAATACATTACGTGTACTGGTAGCGGGTAACAAAGTATTAGGATTTTTAAATATAATACATAATACAACAATTTGCAAACTAAGGTGGGTGCAGGTAATGCGGCCACTACATGAGACCTCGCTTTATGCGTTATTGTGGGGTGCCGTAACTCCTATAGTATATGTATTATGATATAGATGTTGAGAGGTGCGGTGATCCCGCTGCTAGCGCCCTCTAATTACAAGATAATGTCATGTTTACGCGCAAAAGCATCTTTGCAGTGCATGCATGTAAAGAAACCACTTTTGGCAGCGTGATATAAGCGGAAAAGAAAATCATACGGTACATAAAATTGTAGCTTTTTTTACGTACTTTAAGATGCATGTGTTAGTTTTTGCCGTAGATTTTATTTTCGATGCGAAAATTGCAACTTGTAGTTAAATAACACATAAAGGAAGTCTCTGCTAGGCTAGTATTGACTTTTTGAAGTACTTATACTATACGACTTTACGATAAGAACTGATAGATTACTTTAATTAAAATTCGGAAAGTATATTTTTTTGAGGTCGGAGCTATCCTGATTGGTGCAGATTTTACCTAACCTCAAAAATTAATACCATAAAAATAAAAATTTGTGGTCATTTATGGTACAAAAATGCGGTTGTCCGGTGTTCTTGTCATAATAATAAATGTTTATAAAGCTTCAAGCGTACATAATTGCGTACAATTTCGTAAAATAATGAAAAATACGTGGCGAGGTAAAGCTATCAGTAAGGCTAAAAAACGGTAAGATGACCATCACTTTTACCGTTTTCCATTCGTCAATTGTAACAATATTTCATAATAAAAAATTTTTGAGGCTACTAATAAATAAAATTTCTGTTGTCCGGTGTTCTTTACATAATGACAAACTATTATCAACCTCGATTTTGATGTTACTATGTGAAATTTAGACGTATAATGAAAAATACGGCGTGAGGTGGAGGTCACAATGGTAAAGTTCGCTCCGACCTCCCCTTAAGGGTTCGAATAACATGTCTCAATAGTTTCCGAAACCCCAAAACCCGGTATATATCTACTGGGAATCGAATGTTCCTTAAGGTGACCTTAACATTACCTACACCCCCCTTACATTGATGATTAAATTTTAATCTACAAAGTATATTTGAATCGCATATTGTCAACGTATCTTTAATTTGATCAATTTTGAATTAATGGCTGCTTTACAATCCTTGTATACATAAGTAAATCTACAATATCAATGTATGACGACAAGCGTTATGACACTTTGAAAGTATTATGTATAATAAATAGTTTTTATTGTTTTTCACAGAATTTTCATTTATAGATTTAAGCTGTTTTAAAATATACGATTCATTTATTAAATATCCAGTCGTCTTACGCTAAAAAGTTAATTGTATAATAATTATAATATTATTTAAGGTGGCTTATGGGTGGATAAAAGTACTACTTAATTAAATAAAACATATACAAGTTATTTATGAATATATAATATACCTCCTCGAGAAATTTCAGAGCAAGTTGTCGAATAAATTTTAGAGAATAAATTAGTCGAAAATTAGTATTTAAACCCACTGTCTTATACTAGAAGAAACTGAACTTATTAAAAATTTATTCGTTAGAGAAAGATTTCCATACCCGTTCTTGTACGCACTCAATTTACTTCTGAGTCACCTTAATAATATAATTTAAAAGAAACATAATAATTTTTTAAATATAAACCTTTATTTTTTAAATGTTAAAGAATATTCCAAGAATATTCAGAAAATTACTCTACGGCCTACTTATATACTTATAGATGTTTCGAGTAAGGTAACTAAGGTATTATTAGAGTCATTAAAAACATTTATTTATGAAAATGATCGCATATTTCGGATATATAACAAGATAAAAATTAATGATTTCAGACTACAATTCATCAAAAGTTATCATTTTGAATAACTTATCAAAATAATATTCTCGTTTCGTTTTTATTTATTGCAAATTGGTATTTAATGAACAGACTCTCCTTCTGACATGGCTTCGATATTTTCATTACTTGACGTCACTTGATTCACCTACAATTATATGAATAATTAATATTTTGGCTGCATATTTCTTCATACACTGTGGTTATACAAAATGAATGAATGAATGATTGGATTAAATAAGTGATTCAAGCATCTCTTTTTATATGTATAGAGATATTAGGACGTTAAATACCTCTTCTGTTGGTTTTAGAGCGCCTAAGTCTTCTTTTTTTCTTCGATTAAAAAATCCTAATTTATAAAGTAATAAACTCATAAGTATTACTAAAACTATGCCTAATAATACTGATAAAACAATAATCCATATGGCAACGTCTTTAGTTTCATGACGACTAAAAAATATTGTGGCGATTTGTTTAAAGTGTGGCCTCTTATTGGCACAATCGATAGTTACATTTGGTTGAGTAATTTCCACAAATCCCTCGCTTACAAATAATATAACGTCTTTGCTTTTCATTGCCTCAGCTGTAAACAGAGAATTTGTTAAATATCATTACCATCCAAGTTCTTTCAATTATATTAAAGTATATAGGAGAAGGTGGGACAAAATAGCTGGTACCGCGGCTCTATCTCGTATCATACATGGGTGTGTCATACAAAGCCGATTAAAATCTCTTTAACCCATTTCTTCCCAAGTGGCCATTTTATAGTCGATTGGTTTTTTGCCTAAAGCCGCCATTTTGAAATTTTCCAACGGAAATTTCAAAATTCTGACTTCAGAATCGGAAAGGGCGGACAATTTTACTTCAGAAAAGTGCTATTGGTTATTATTATTTTTTTTTCAACAATTTTTTAGGCAAAAAACCAATTGACTATAAAATGGCCGCTTGGGAAGAAATGGATTAAGAGGGTGTCAAACCATTCAAATTTCCCGCCGACATTCCTAATCTCAAATCTTTGACCGAGATAAGAACATTTGATTACTATTAATAAATAAACCGAATTATGAAAAACCAAGACATCATTGCCCTTCCTTTTATAGCATTCTAACCTCTCTGCTAAAGTTTCAGGTAATAATATCATTGCATATATAAATGGTATTTGAACGAAATTTCGGATGAACTTTCGAAGATCTCTGTTTTATGACGAAATTTCGTTCCAATTCCATTGATGTAAACCGCAAAATTTTTACTTGAAGCTTTATACAGTGGTAGATAATTACAAAACGAAGGGCAATATTTCAAAAATTCTCAGATCGGTAAGGTGGGGAGGATAAAAATTTACTTTTACACCCCCTTAATATGTACTATAAGGATAAAAGAATATGAGCCTGTTTGGTGCAGAAGCGACGTCATAAAAACAGTCACTATTGTAAGTTTTGACCATGGAGGAATAAATAGTAGATTGTGCAACTAGAGGAAAAAGTTGGCCCTTTCCACCCTGGTAACACATCGTATTTTTTGTTAATAAGTGTGTGAATGTGGCCATTTTCATGCATGCAAATGGAATGGGGAAATTGGCATTTCGAGTCCACTAGACCTAACAAATAAAAAGAATAAATTTTAAAAAATCGAAATTTTGAAAAAAGAAATCAAAACTTTGAAAATATAATCAAAATTAAGAAAAACAATTCAAAATTTAAAAAAAATACAAATTTTTAAAAAAATTAAATTTTAGAAAAATTTTGAAATATTCTTTAGAGCTTTTCAGGAGCGGGAGGTAATATACATTACAAAATTTGATTTTGTCCTACCTGCACCGAAAGTATGCTTTTTCATGCACATAAAGCGAGTGCATAGTCGTCATTTTCCGCCCACTTCATATATGCATGAATAATCATCCTTTCAGTACAGGTAGGACAAAAGGTTCATGTGCACCACGGGCGAAAGGCGATTAACGTTCGTGCTAGTTGTGCAGTTCTTGCCTCTGGCCTCTCGGGTTGCCACGGTTTGACCTGCAACATGCCCTCGCTGTAATTGCCTAATTTCCGCCCTTGATACACAATATACTATTTCTTTAAATTTTAAAGAAATTTAAGTTAAAATGTTGAAAAATGTTAGTAAAAATCATAAAAGAATATCCTCGTATAAATGAAATAATTTGTAAAACTCTTTTTACGACAGAAACTAGCCATTTTAACAAACATAGCTAAACAATGGCTAATTATTGGCTAATAGTTGATTTTATATAAACTCAAAACTTTCACTTTTGTTAGGATACATTGACAAATATTATTGTTGTAAAATATAAATATATTTAGACTATGTTATGAAGCTAAATCTGGGTAACCCCGTTTTGCCCCGTAGCTTTCGTAAATATCCAAAAAATATTTTTAAAAGGTGTTTACATTAATTAATTATAAGCGTGTTTATAGCATTTTTATAGGTTTTACCGTGGGACTAAAACGATAATAAATAACAAAAATTATAAAATGAATTATTTTACTCATAAAATATAAATAAACGAATCATATTGTTAAATAGTGCTCCGTATAATTATTTCTAGTCAAATACCTACCAGTAATATTAGAAAGTTGAAGATCGATCATCACAGTCAGTTTGGCCATCGATTGTACCTTGATAAATGGACCCAATATGCAGCGAAACGTTTGACAAACTATTTCGTGATCCGTACAATTGACATAAAATGTTTGCATTTCGTAAGGAATAGTAATAGAGTTATTTCCTTCGTAAGAAGATGTTCCATTCGACATGGTCAACGTTAAATTAGACTCTTCCCTCGCGATCTTTTCGCAGCTATATTTTCGTCCGTCTATAGAACCTTGTAATTGGTTTACTTTTGCAACTACATTGTCTTTCCAATGCGTTGGTACATTCACGATCAACACGGCTTCGTCGATTGGGGTAGTGCCAAATTTTTGAATCTCGTAAACGTGATTAAATGAGAAATTTTGAAAATTCTTTTTATCTACGTTTTTTTCGAGATATAAATACGAGTCATCATATGATTTTCTGAAAGCATGACGATTTTTTATTGAAATAATGTATATTTGTTAATACAATAGTATATTACGCATCTAGGGAGGTAAAGAATTGGCGAGTCCATAGCACGTGTAAAATGCGACCCACGCCTTTGGCTCGGGTGGCAAACACATGCTATGGGGTCGCCATTTTACCTCCCATGGTTCGTATACTATTTTTCCTCACACCAGCACCGAAAATACACATTTCTCTCCAGGCGCCCGGGAGGACAAGTGGTACTTTCGGTGCAGGTGTGGGGAAAAATATATTAGGTATATGTATTTATACATTCTTACCCAATAATCGCAATGTCCGCGTCTATATCGTAATTAATTGTCAGAGATGCAATATTGTCTAAAACATTATTTTCTTCACTTTGTGTGGTAACGTTTACTTGGATTTCTTTGAATTCGTCAGTGTATAGAATCTCACTCATGTCTAATTGCATAACTATAGTATTCTAAAATAAAAGCAATATTAGAATGCTTTCAGTTGTCATAATTTAATGTTATCCCACGTGAAAAGTTCCACATGGTTACCACATGCAAATCACATGGATTCCGTAAGATTCCCACATGGTTCCCATATGGTATCTTATGGGGACCACGTAGGAACCACGTGGGCTTTTGGAAAGATTTCCCAGTGGGATCCCAGTTGAAAACCCATGGTTTCCATATATATTTTACATGGTTCCTACATGATACCCATATAGTCTACTAAATAGTTTTTATTTTTTTTTAAATAGAATTTTTTTAAATAGGAATTCTTTAGTTTAATCCCCCAGTTTAAGAACTTTCTGGAACTTAAAGTTTTTTTCATAAGTACATATTTACAATATCTGTAAACCCATGTGAAACTCATATGGGATCCTCGTGGAACACTCACAGGGACCAAGTGGTTACCACATGGTTTCCACGTAAATATCATCTAGCTTATTTGATTAAATATTTATATTTTTTAGTTGATCATGTGGGAACCATGTAAAATTCATTTGGGAACCATGTGTTTTCAACTGGGATTCCACTGGGAAATCTTTCCAAAAGCCCACGTGGTTCCGTGATAAATTCCAGATTTATTAAGAACTCATACCTTATAATATATTGAGAAAAACAATACAGATTTCGATTACATAATAGTATTATACTTACATTATATCTAAGTGGATTTCCAATGTTACAAATTATTTCTAATGTTTTATTCAATTGAGACTGCTCATCGCATTGTGGAGGTATTCTAGCTAACGTTATTGGTTGTGGAATATATACGTGGACTTGAGCTCTGTATGCGGGCTCTCTTGTATTTTCAATGAAAATACTTATATTAACACTTGCTTTTGATCCAATAATGAACCGGCTATTGTCACCTAAATCATTTATAATGTTTATGTGCAAATCGGAAATGCATACGTCATCGTCACCGCAATCGAGGGTGTAGGCCAGTTTTACATCGTCCATAGTCTTCGACAATATAGGATTGATTACAGGACAATTTAAACATGAAGCATCTTCATCAATCATTACATGGGCTGTCATTTCTATCGGATCAATTACATTCTGAATGATTCTCTAAAAAATGTTTATTAATGTTATTATTTCTTTTGCAATGTTAAAGACTGGACGACACAATTTAAGTTTGATAAGTCAAATTACTTTTAAAGTTGTTTTTACAGGAATGCATTTGAGCTGTCCCTTATTCAATATGTTTAAAACTTTATAAGTATCTCCAAATAATTTTCCCTTTTGATAAACTATGGCTCGTTTGTGGAATTTATCGATTTCTAAAGATAGCGAGACAGCTGAAAAATTTAAAATGATTATAAAAATAGTGTAAGTATAACATAGAAAATATGTTTTAACACGTTGTAAATTTTATAGTAATATTTTATAATAACAAGTACTAAATAAAAAAATTATATAGCATAGAAAAACCTACAAAGTTATGCGCAATTGTTTATAAGTTTGTACACGTGTTTTATAAATAATCGGGGTTTACACGGTTATATCTCTGAAATCTATGATTGAAAATTGTTGGAAATATATTAGATGATTAGGAATTCTATTAATCTATGTGCTAATACCTTACTACATATAATTTAAATATTTATTTAAATATTCTGAAGTTCCTGAATACATAGATTAATTATGCCGTCACCAGATAATAGAAATACTAATTCTGGTATAACTAGGATGTGATCAAGTATATTTGGAGTCGGATAAGATCCTCATCAGGTTCCTGAAATATGTACTTTAAATGAAACGTTTTAGTTTTAAAATTAATAATTAATAAGCATGAAACGTTTTAGTTTTACAAACATTAAAAATGTCCGAAAATTTGTTGTGAAAAAAATCGGAAACGTTTATCAAACATTTATATGACTATAAAAAACCCACCTTTTTTGAGCTATTAATAAGAAAGAAATATAGCAATTTAAAATAATGTATGAGAATAAAGAAATTCATATTGGAACAATTTATTTAGTTTGAGGAAGCTAAGTGCCAATTAATTGGCAGCGGTTTTTATTTGTCCATGACTCTTATAGGGTTTTTAGTTTTACTGACGTTTAGCCTTGTTAGGACGCACTTATCTAACTTTTTTAGTTACGAAGATGTTGAAAATTACTAAATTTTAGATAAAAACGAAAATACCAAAATAAAATTAAAACAACTTAATTAAGTCAAATTTGCTTGTGAAACCTCTTTCATTATTACCATGATTACACATAACGGTTTTCGAACGTTTTAAAAAGATTAGAATTAAAACCTTCAAACGTTAAAAAGAAAAGCTATAAATATATCGGTAAAATGTTGGTAAAACGTCTCAATGTCCGGAGATCCGTTCCACATAAGACGTTGTAAGACCGCTTTTAAAACGTTTGAAAAATTCTCCAAGGTCTGTTGAATGGTAAAAATTTAAACGGTTTAAAATCGATTTTAAAACGTTTGGATTAAAACGTTTGAAACAGGTTTGAAAATGGTTTAAATGGTTTGAAAAAAACTAGCATAGAATATATCGAAAAAAAATTGTTTAAATAGAATTTGATTCTACAAATATTACCAAATCTGGAAGTATCATCCAGATGCTACTTCCAAAATTGGTAATATTTGTAGCGTAAAATTCTATTTAAACAATTCTTTTCGATATATTCTATGCTAGTATTTTTTCAAATCATTTTCAAACCTGTTTCAAACGTTTCAAAAACGGTTTTACAACGTCATATGTGAAACGAATCTGCAGACATTGAGACGTTTTACCAACGTTTTTCAGACGTATTTAAAACTTTGATTTTCAACGTTTGAAGGTTTGAATTCGAATGTTTTTAAAACGTTCGAAAAATGTTATGTGTTATCAGGGTAAGAAAGAAGATAAGAATTAGTATAAAAATATAAGAAAAAAATCGATGTTTTACTAAAAACGTGTATCTTCTTCCCTTAAAGAAAAAGTTTTGTTAGCATAAAAATGTTTGGATCAGTCACTTGGTGCTTATACAGTGGGAGAAATAAATTGATATAAAGAGAAAGATTAATAAGTTATTCATACTGCACGATTTACAACGGTGTAGACGATGTAGGGCTGAAGAAATCGAATGGACGCTGCGGAAGGGAGGAGGAGGTAGCAACTCTGATAGTGATATATCTAATAGTGCAATGTGTAAAGATGAGGTCGAGTCTCTTCTCCGAATGTCCGAGGATGTTCGTTTTTGAAAGCGATTTGTGCGAGGTCTTGGATCCCTAGTGAATTTCAATTTAGTCGGAAATATGCACAATTTTTTGCCCTTACAGATAACAGGATACTACAGTAAAATTATCCATTATTCGTACGTTAGCGAGCTCATCTATCTAATGAACGATCGATCACGAATGATTAGCTTAAATCATTTGAATTTTCTGTTTAATCATGTACGCAGAGAGATAATTAAAAAAAGCACGTAAAAAATCCTTTCAATAGTAAAAAATTAAATTATCATCGAGCGTTAAAGATCAAATCTATATTATTCGAAAATTAATCGCAATGCGCCATATCTAAGAAATCTCCGGAGTAATGCCTATTTACAAGGAGACATAGAAAGATAATTCGATTTTTCAATAATGCCCCGTACTGGTAAAATGTAATCAATATTTTAATATTGAACTTTCCTAACCATCGGCAATCCCATTGAAGTGTCCACAATATTATACGCACCTGAAATACATTCGTAAAGTTCGAAATAAACTCGCGTGTACAATCTACTTGGAATGACAGCTGAAGAGACTATTGCATTATATATCATTCGAGATACTTCTAAACAATTGTACAAGCATACAAGCAGCATTAGAGTTCTAACCAATTTGAATCGAAGAAATATGCTTATAATAGGAAAAAGAGGGAGATGAAACGATTCCCTCTCTATCACTCTCGTGCGATTTTAAATAAACTCTCAGCTGTTTCTTCACTTCGAGGTCCGATCGAGCGTCTATAGGTACGCACGGAGGTCGTTCGAGATCCGCTCGAGTCTCCTTCGATATCAATCGGAGCGTCCGAGATCCGTCCGATGAAGTTCGAACGCTTCCGAGAGTTCCGAAACTTCCGAGGAGTTGCGAGTCTTCGTGTCAGATCGATATTCACTCGATCCGCTCGATATCCAGCAACCTACTTTACCGACCTACCTTAACAACCAAGATAGTACTGAGCTTGTGCGGATGCTCCCGAGCGAAACTTGGCAACGCCGCACTAGTCAAATCGGTCGAGACGAGATGATTGCCGGCTAGCTTTTGTTTCAAATACACACGAGTCGACGAGTCTATACGTGTATCGTGCTAGTACCTATAAGGTACGTGTCTGGTGTCTCCGGTAATGGATCAGAGAAAAGTGTCACATCTTATTGAAGAAGTTCATCGTTTTCCAGCCATTTGGAATAAGACCGTACCAGAACACAGCAACAAACACTTTGTTGGTTCTGAGTGGAGTAAAGTAGATGCCAATATCAATGTAGCTAGTAAGTAATATGTGCCTGATAAGTGCCTATTTAATAATGTGTGCTTGTGCCTGTGATGTGCCTGTGATGTGTCTGTGCCTGTGCCTGTTAACAGTGTAAAATTTCAGACCTCATGAAAAGCATTCCACGATGGGTATATATGTAACTAAAACATGGCTTGTCATTTCAATGCTATACAAGCTAGTTATTTGAAATTTGACACACTTACTATTATAAGCATGAGAAAACTAATTGCGTTGTTAGTTTTCGTTCAAATTTATTCTTTAACAGCCTTTACCTGTAGACCTTCACCCGGGTTTACATAGTATATATTATACTACACCGAGAATAGTAAATCTACTACTGTCAGAGTAGGTCCCATAATTTCCTACTCTAAGAGTAGTATTTTTACAGTTCATTTTTCTACCAGATTACTTATGATTAATTTCAGTGTTTTACAGGGTCATGAGTCAGAAAATAGTTTTATAAAAAGTGTTTGTCTGTGAATATGTGTATGTATATGAGCGCGTGTATGTGTGTCTGGCATATATGTACGAATCCAAAGTTTGTGTGCACCATAACTTTTGAAATTTTGCAGACTATTCTAAAGTTATTTTTATTTTAACAAACAATTTTAATTTGAAGAATTTAACCATTTTTCAAAATTATCCTTTTTAAGCTGGTTCTTCCATGATAATCGACCTTGAATTAAAATATTTATGAAATAATTTGTTTATATATGACAATATGAGAAATGTTATAATATAAAAGAATTTGAAGAAATAAATTATTTCTCGAAAGATTTCAGGGATACTTATCGGTACAAAAATTGAAAAAAACCTACAAAGTTGCATCCAATAATGTTTATGGGTCCGTACTCGTGTTCATACGTGTCATACAAGTACAAACTATTGGCTGTAACTTTGCAGGTTTAGTGTTAACCTAATATTTCGTATTGACATTTAAATTCCAGTAGTAATATTCTCGAACAATCAGAATACTATATAGTATTTCTACTGTTTGGAGTTTCATTAAATTGTTAGTCCTTCAGTGTTGTAATATCAATACTTAACAATTTAGTGCCTTATACTTCCACTTGACAGTGTATTATTACTAAATTAATTTAATGTATTACACTCCGTATTAAAAAATGCGACTTTGCATGATTTTCAAGAATGCATACATCACTTAGGAAATGGTTCATTATTAGCAGTAAAGTATTTTTCAGAATTTTTCCAAATCGAATCTATTGAAAAAAATCGTTATTTATCGGCCAGTCGATTTGTGACGTCACGATGGTACAATTTTGGAAATTTAGAACGGGGAAATGATTAAACGCTCCAATATCTCATGGAAAATACTTATACACAAAATAATGTGGCACATATCCTTAATAATTTTGAACCAGGAATCCAATGGTGATATATATATATATATATATATATATATATATATTATAACCTAAGTTTTTGGTTCGATATATTTTTAAGGCTCATTTAAGGCCCAACTTCATTTTTTCAAATGAGAACATATCTTTTTATTACGTATTTAAATTTTTCGCCTCAAAATACATACGAATACATTTAGTTTATTTAAGTCAACTACCTGATTTCAGATAGAGGAAAACCTAATTTTGTTAGGGCCCAAACTAATCAGGTTAAATTTTAATGACGAATATAAATAATCAATAACCGAAATATATATCCGTATGTATTTTGAGGCAAGGAATTCAAATATGTAATAAAAAAGATATATTCTCATTTGAAAGATGAAAGTTTGGTATTAAGTGGGCCTTAAAAATATATTGGGCCCAAAATATAATATCAACATTGGATTACTGGTCGAAAATTATAAAGGATACGCGCCACATTATTTTGTTATTTATAAATATTTTCCATGAGATATTGGAGCGTTTACTCATTTTCTCGTACTAAATTACCAAAACTATACCACGTGATGTCACAAATCGACTGGTTAACAGGAATAGTTTCGAAATAATGCGCGCTAAATTCAAACTCCCATACATAAATATTGATTTTTCTCAATAAAATCAAGTTGGAAAAATTCTTAAAAATACTTTACTAGCAATAATAAACCATTTTCTAAGTGATTTATATACTCAAAGTATCAGGCGCGAAGGCTCCATCGTACACGGAGCAGGCATCCACAACGAAGTGCGTCGAGTTCTCTGTCAGAGTGAAGTTCTCCACGGGCGACACTCTGATGCTCAGGGTAACGACCGGCCTCGTCCGGAGCAGGACCGCCTGGTCGGACAAGTATGCACCCACGGCGACATCGTCGTAGCGATTGCCATCGACGTCCCGCGGTTCCGCAATCGCGACGCCGAAGCCCCGGAGGGTCGGGGACAGGTCGACGGCGCGGATCTTCTGCGTGTGGCGCCTGTGCAGTCCGTCGGCGCATCCGTTATAGACGTAAACGGCGCCGCGCTGGTCGTCCTCGTAGGGCGCGCCCACCGCCACGTCCGCGTAGCCATCCCGGTCCAGGTCGCCCAGGCAGCTCACCGCAGTGCCGAACCGCGCGCCCTCGAACTCGCCGTCCAGTCGCTGGATGTCGAAAGTTGTCTGGAACCAGAGGGATTCAGGTGTTAATTACTTACATGTATAGACGAAAAGACGTGTGTATAACAAGAATACGCCTTGAACTTGTAAGTGTATATAACTTTATGTATACAAAAAGGATGCCCATGAGTATACGTATAATACCTGCATATTCTCCACATACAGTGCTGCACCTGACCTACTTTAATTTCAACTATTTTAACTTCGTCGTCTGCTTCTCCCTCACCTATTTTAAGCCTTTTGTAAAAAAAATCCATTTCTAAATGTTTTATATATGTTATTTTGCACACGTTTACGTGTGCATAAGCTAATTTACCCGGCATATACATTTACTCGCGCATAAGCAGATTTAATATAAAAGGAACTAAAAAACAGGTGAGGGATTTCGGTCCCGAGCTGTTAAAATAGGTGGATGTATTACACATATATTTTATATAGAAATAATCCTTCGCAATCTATTCCGGAAACCTCTTTTATTTTTCTAAATTGATCTAAATTATGAAAATGTTTAGAAAAATGGGATAAGATAGTTAATTTTATTTAATATTGATGTATTTATTGAGATTTTAACGATATTATTATTCCATTACTTCTGAAGCAATTGATGAATGTCAGTTTGTTTCAAAATATTTCAACCAAAGTGTTATATAAGGCTGTCCAAAGTAGGCAAAAATTATCTTTGTTCCCAAATACATTTTGCGCACTTTGGGCGACCATATTTAGTTTTGGTCGAAAAATTTCGAGAATTGAACTTTAGATTTAGTAAAAGCATGTCTTCATCTTTCGGGAAGTATATTTTTTCATCCTCAATTTCATGCATGAACATGTAAATCTAAAGAATGCCGTAAAATTGAAATAATTCTGTCATTAATAATATCATCAAAAGTTAATTAAGTTGCATATATGCATTTTATAAACTGGATTTGTCACCACACCCGCTCAAAGTCATCCTGCTTTACAGTAGGTACATGAATTTACAGCAACCTTTTATGTTTTTAATTATACGTAAATCTTATTTTCTGTGGAAATTCTTATGAAAGTTTGGAATGGAAATTTTCATTTTATACACTTAGCGATTTGAAAATCAATAACAAATCGGCTGCCAATTCATTGGTACTTTTTTAAATTTTTAAAAATTCTTCTTTACGCACATCTATTAGACAAAATCTATTTTAAATAATTCAAGAAAATTTTTAACTCTGAATGATTGAAAGTTAATATTTTTGACTATATTGGATGGATAAAATAGGAACTACTTCCACACAGAGGTGAGGAAAGGCCCCTGCCTACTAGGCCTGCTAGGCTGTAAGCGGTAATGTGTTAAAAAAAACATTTATAATATGTAGACACACATATATATATATATACACATATATTAACCCTGGTAGAAATCTAAGCTGGTTTCTAGCTAGATTCTGCTTAATATTCTAGTTAATATACAATGGATAAACTAATTAATTTATGTATTAATTAATAATGGAAATAATAATAGTTTTATAATATTCAAAGTAATAAGCAATTCTAATCATACTACATTATGTATTTTACTACATTAAAGTTAAAAATGTGCCTTAAATATCTAGTAGTAATGAATGTTAGGTTATTTGTTTACATAACGACGCGTGCAATTAAAAAGTATTATTTACACAAAAAGTACCAAAGCCCCGAGTAAAATTTTAATGTCTTTATTAAAGAAATTTATGTTATAAATAATAGAATGCATGTAGTCATATAATTATTGTTATTTTAGAGGCCTGCGGCGGCTCAGTCGGTAGAGTGTCGGATTCCCACGCCGGTGACTCGGGTTCGAATCCTAGTCTCTGCCGATTGATACAAGCACCACTGTAAAAATTACATGTGCTTTGTTTACAAACACACCGCAGACCCCCGTCGTCGATTAGCACCACATGAAAGCACAAACATGGCGACGTTAAAAAAAAAAAAAAAAAAATTGTTATTTAAAAATAACAATAAAATCAGAATAATGCCAGTTATGACGAAATTTGGAGAATTGGTAAACAAAGATTTGTAGTTTTACACTGAAGTTTTATTACAAAATTTTATTTTCGACATCAATCACAACATTTTTGATGATTAAGTTATGATTGACTAATTTTCAGAAAGGAAATTATTAGTTATCAATAATTTTTGTATTGCATATACATATTTCTATAATCTCGTAAGTTGTTATTTGTTGATAAAAATAGTTCTTTTGGCGGCATACCATATTGAACTTTCAATAAAGTATAATAATGTATATTTTTAAAAACTAATAACTTTTCCAAACAAAATATAAATAGGTTAGATTTTTAAACAAAATACGTTCTTCCTTAAGAGGAATCCGTATCTACTGTCCTTGTCTAATCACGTTTTTGCTATTTATTCAAATTGTAGTTTGTTAATTGAAAAACTAAAAGATGGCCCCAATTGGTATTAGAATAAGGAATATTTTGAGACCTTAAAAAGTATATTCCCTTTTCGAGAACACTTCGGAACGCGAAAATTGAGGTTAGCCTATCCGTTCCGAAGTTTTCTCGAAAAGGAAATAATGTTAGATGCTTTTTAAGGTCTCAAAATATTCATTACTTTAATGCCAATTGGGGCCAACTTTTAGTTTTTCAATTAACAAATTACAATTTGAATAAATAGCAAAAATGTGATTAGACAAGGACAGAAGATACGGACTCCTCTTAAAGCATAGTCTTAAGCAGATTCTAGCCAGATATTAGCTATAATTTGACTTATTAGTAGCTTATTAATCTGGCTAATAATTATAGCTAACTTTATACCAGGGAACATGGTTATATATAGACACACACAGATACACGACACTAAAAAGCAGAAAATAATTAATTAAATAAAATTTTTTTTTTAAATATCACGTTTTTAAAACGGACTAAAAGTATAAAATAACTTTCTCTAGCCCCATACATATATCTACAACCCCATGTAGATTCCTAACCTCGTATAGATTGTCCTGAAGATTCCTCCCCACGAAAAACGAGGGGCGCATTTAATCAACAATTAGTACATGACTAGTTCATCTACGTCACTAACAATGTTATTGCGTTGCAAATGATGTGAACTGCTATGTGAGTTTTCTCAACGACTTCCTTCTACTCTCTACACTCCATACTATTATAGTTACGCCCCATGTATTTCGTGGGGAGGAATTTTCAGGACAATCTGTACGAGGTAAGGAATCTGCGTGGGATTGTAGATCTGTATGGGTTAGGGAAAATTATTTTATACTTTTTAGTCCGTTTTAAAAAAGTGTTTTTTAAAAAAAAATGTTATTTAATTAATTTGTATACCTTTGTTCGATTTTATGAACACCGGATTTATTGATTAATTACAAAAATATCATAAAAATGAAAAAGCGGTATAAAACAAAAACGAATCGATGATTCTTAATTTCTTTTTATTCCAAACTTTATCAAAAAATAAAATAGAGCTTTGGATGGACAAAAAATACCGCATAATACTCAAGAAAAAATCAATTAATTTATTTTTTGAAGAAACATGAATTTCATAATAATGAAAAAATCATTATAAATCAAAAACTTATCGATAAATCTGAAAAATTCGTCTTGGTTTCAAATCTTCACCAAAAGACGTAAAAAATTAGGTTTGTTTGGTCAAATATTACCTTGTAATACGCGAGAAATCTACAATCAAAAATTTTTTGTATGAGAATATACCATAAAAATAGAACAACATTATAAAATAAAAACGATTCGATGAATCTTGAAAATTCTTGTTTATTAAAAATCTTCATTAAAATACGAAAGAAATAAGCATTCATTGTAAAAGATTACCGTGTAATACTAGAGAAAAAAGCAATAAAAAATTTTGAAAAAAATATAACCTCAAATATCTCGAAAAATAAAAGTCTTCGTGATCTGGGTAAATAACTTAGCCAAAAGATGATAGAAAGCTACCTTTTTGAAAAATTTCAGAAGGAATAATGTCGTTTTACTAAGTTATCGGTTGCCATAGAGAATTGATTCTTTTTATAAAATGATTTATTTCTCATGTATAGAAAAATAAAAATACTCAAAAATTTGACAGAATAATCTTATCCATTATCCTAATCACCTTAATTATTTTTATAAACTTTCCACCATCTATTTCAGAGAAATAAACGTTCAAACAGAAAATGACGTTTCCGTATATAACAAAAGAAAGAAAACACCTGATCCAAAATTTCGGGTGGTAAAAGATAGGAAATTTATGCTTTTTCAAATACATATTCACTGGTTCGATGATATTATTTCTAGCGTACGAAAAAAACACGAAAAACTAAAACCAAAAGATCGAAAAACCGTTAAAAAATCAAAAAATCAAAAACTAATCCGAAAAACTAGAAAAGTTATTATTATGCCCCCTTCCTTTACAAAAAAACAAACAAAAGGATCCCTGGAACATTAAGTTTTACTGTAGATTATATCATAAATACGGACACATACACACACACACGCACGCACGCACACATACACACATACACACACACGTACACGTACACACGTACACGCACACACACATTTATACGGACATTTTCTAAAAATAGCGTATTCTGATTCCTTATGTATCAAAACATGTTTACAACAACCCACTAAAGCTACCGCAATATAATACGTATCTGCGTTACGAAAACTATCTTAAGATTCAGACTTTTTATAAACCGTGTAGTTTACGCATACTCATGAACATATTTCTTTATTCAATTTATTTATTTATTTTGCAATGAATTTTTATATGTCGAAACGAAAAAATGAAAACTGCGGAAGATTCTCATTTTTTCATTTAAAAATAATTAACTTTTTATTAATAAATATATTAAATAGTAAATTTTCATAAAGGTTGATAGCAGTTAATTAAAATGTAATAAAATGTTTACTTGGCCTTTAGATACGTAAGCATAAATTCGTCCTTCATCTGTATCTTTAGACCACAATGGAGCCCCGATAATTAAATCATCTCTGCCGTCACTATTGATATCACACGATGCCAGACTAGAGCCAAAATATTCACCGTACTGCTCGCCTTCTATTGTATGTTTAATGAATAATTTCCCTCCTTTGCTTTGAGGAAATGCAAAAATGAACACTTTTCCACGTGTATTGGTACTTCGAGGAGCACCAGAAGCATATAAAATTTCAAGTGGCTTATAAAAACAGCCTGAGGTAATTGAATAACCTAAACAAAATATAATTCGTTAAACGTAGATATGATCGAACACAGTAAAGTGCGTGTTTGTTCATACTTTTTAATTTGTATTGAAACTAAGGTGTTCATACCAAAATACAAGTATTATTTATCTACTCTACCATTGAAAAGATTTTACATAAAGAATATAAATTAAATATACTTAGAATATTTTATTGTATTTATATGTAAAAAAGGTTTATAACTTATTAACTCATTAACGTGAATTGTGCTGCAGTAGTAGTAACGTCATAAAATCTATTTTGTTCGCGCGTTGTCCGCCTAATTTTTTACTTTTTTATCTGAAAAAGCACTTAAGGAGGTTCTATCGTCATATTGACCCAAAAATAAAAACATTTTTTACTATAATTGAATCACTCTTAATGATATTTAGGTCAATATATTATAAAACAAAGTATCCTCGTCTACCTATAAAATTTTTTTTATCGAAATTCCGTTATTGCAAAAGTAGTTATTGGCAACTAAAGAAAGACTCGACAAAACGAGACCTCTAAAAAAAAGACTTCTAGAACCTCCTTAAATAATTGATCATACGTTACTAAGTATACATGAAAAGTGAAATTATTAATATTTGACTTCAGTGTTTAAGAAAATGAAGTAGAAACCATGATTTATACTAACACCAACGCACACAACGATACGGTTTCGTCCGTTGTTTACGTTAAAGGGTTAAACTATTTTACGATTTCGAGCACACTTTTTTCGTATGAGTAGTAACTATGAAACAGGAACTTTTTATATAAAATATGCTATAAACTACTGTACGCTAAAATTTCGAAGCACGTTCGGCGTATATGTCCTATTGTATTAGTATTTAGATTATCCGAGGTATTTATGCAGAATCTCCATGTAAGTATTTTGTGTAAGGATATAATTGAAGTATATTATTATGTGCACACACACAAAACAAGAATAAGTAGACTAGTTTAAAATTACATTATTCCGCAGAATTGATTTTATCGTTTATCTTGATCTGTGTAAACTAACCAAAATAATCATTTCTCTCAAATTGTGAGTCATGGAAAATATCAGGCATCAATGCTTCAAAATTGTTACGGCTGTTCTTCTCGTTCATTATCATTGTCGATCCTTTCCAAATCGCAACACCGGGACCGCCTAAAATGATATTGTGACTTTTGGGTGTTAAATGCACAGAAAATCCAGCTTGACCCATTCCATGATCATAGAAATTATCAACACCAATTGTTACGATTTGATTAGATTGATTTGAGAGTGGAAAATATCTCTTCGCATCGCTTCTGCTAAATGTGGACGGATTCTGCGCTGTCACAGAATAACACATCCCATTCAAATACGATCTTTTGGAAAACGTAAAATCAGTCCTTTTCTTCCATCGCGGCGCACAAATCTATATAAAATAAGCATAAGTAAATATCTCAGTCAGAGTAATATTTGTTAATTTGAATGTGATAGGTGAAAGTGCAATTATAGATAATCATAAGTATTCTAGAGCAAATAAACCAAGTATACAGGGCTCATCGCAGTCTTTCACTGACCGGCTGAATCTTCCAGCATTTACTGCGATCTCATGCCAATGTCTCGGTTGATTTATTAATTTTATTATTCAACATTAATAAAATGTTGATATTCGTTAAAAGTGAACCTTTACAGTTCTTTTAATGAGTTTAGCAGTTTCTGTTGTCTATACAATATATCGTAAAACGTATAATATACAGTATTCTTTGGCGAATTCTTGGTTTGAAAAATTTTATATGAAAAATTGCAAAGTTGTGAAATATCACCTGAGATCTGACCTGAGATCACAGGTAAAATTTTGAGTGAAAATTCGTTTAAAACTATTTAATATTCTACAATTTTCAATGCATCATATGAGAGAATACAAATTTAAAATATACTTAAAAAGCCGTAGAAGTCAATTTTTAACTAATCTCTGAATTTCACTGATTTTTTAATCATATTAGATTTTGACATGATATCTCATGTGAGATATCACGATAGTGATCAAAAGTAGAATATATTCCCCCGTTCCCCGTGGTGTTGCTCCCCGTGACTTATGTCTTAAAAAACGTATACATTTTCAAAGTTCGCTTCAATATTCCCTATTACGGTACCACATAAACTATAACACTCTTCGCTTCATCCCTGAAGGCGGCAATCGTAATTACCGCGACTCTGGGCGTCGTCGAGTTCTCCACTTGAAGACTCGCCCCTAGCCAGGCATGATCCTTGACCTGAAAGTCGTTCCTCTGCAGCCTCGGTTGGTCCGTCAAGCCGTCGACGCGCCACTCGGCACACGACTCGCTCTCGTTGGCCAGCGGACAGCGATAGACGGCCCCGGGCTCCACAAAAGCGCGCTCGAAGCTCGAGTTGGCGCGCGGCGCCCCCACTAGCAGCAGCGAGTCCTTGCCGGACGCGTAGAGCGCCACCGAGTAGCCGAAGTAGCTGTTGCGCCCCAGTCGTGACACGGGATCGCGGAAGATCCTGGCGTGACGCACGTCGAGATTGTAGGCCAAGGCGTTCCACGGGTACAGCGAGAGATGCCAGAGGGGTAGAAGCAGCAGCAATAACATCGTCGACGCTTGTAGAGATTTGGCACTGGAAGTAAGCACAATATAGCTTCGATTTCATGAATTTTGTATTCTATTTCCTTCAAATTTTTTCATTCCTCAAAGAGGAAGCTTTGCGATAGTAAAAGCAAAGGTTTTATAATTGAAAAAGTCAAATTGTGTTTAAGTAAACAATGCATCATTGTGTTTTTTAAGTAACCTTATATCTCTAGTGACATATTCCTCATATCATAACGAATCGATTAACACCCGATTTATCAAAATAGGTCTAGCCGTTTAGGCTGTACGTGGGAACAAAGAAACGCTCATACATACATATATACTAATTTCTGTCTTGTTAAGTTTTATTTGAGTTGTAAGTTTGCGGAGCATCATGCTTTAAAGTTGTGTATCCTGCAGGTCAAATATAATAAAAAAATAAAATTTATTTTGGGCTTGACAATTTTTAACCATTCATACGATGTTACGCGTATAACAAAAAAAAATTTTAACTTTCCTAGGTACTTTCTAATTTACTCTGCAATATTAAACATTTTTATTATTTTACATTGTTTGAAATTCAATTTTAATAGCTATTTAAGAAATAATTATTTTTCAAGCTTTCAAAGCTTTTTTTTGCTTTTTCTCGATTTTTGTCAAATATTAAACTTAAAATCTGCAACAGAATATGTATTTTTAAATATATATACAACAAATCGATGCTATAAAAAATAAAATTTTCAAATATTATTTAAAAATCTGTTACGTGTAAGAACTGCAAACACTGAAAATTGTGAGTGTACACTGAATGTTTGAGTGTTGACACTGAATTTTTGGAGTTCACACTGGAAAATTTAGCGTTCCACACCGAAAACTTGAAGTGTACACTAAAGGCTTGAGTGTTCACACTGAATTTGGGTGTTTTACACCGAAAATTATGGGTGTATAATGAATCTTAAATGTTCACACTGGAAAATTTAGTGTTCCACACAGAAAATTTAAAGTGTACATTTGTAAAAAAAACTTTGAGCGTTGACACTGAATTTGGATATTTCACACCGAAAATTATGGGTGTACACTAACTGTTTGAGTGTTGACACTGATTTTTAAAGTTTTTACTGAAAGTTCTGAGGTAAACACCTACATTTGAGTATATACATCAAACATTTAGTGTCAACGCCCGAAATTAGGGGATTTACACTAAAATTTTAGGTGTTTACACCCAATATCCTTATATATCCTCCGTATTAAGGGAGTAAAAGGGTGTCTAAATATGAAATTTTTAAAAAATGTTGTTAAATGCATATTTTTTATAAAAAGATCTTAATTATTCAATTTTATGCCTAATTATATTATGCACATAACAAGGAAGTTGAAAAATCATTAAAAAATTATCTGACCTAACCCATTGCAACCTATTGTCTTCATCGGTGACTCCCAAAATTGATAAAATCACAGTTGCCGTAGGATATTTCACACCGTTTGATGTTTGATATTTTATCAAATTTTCTGGCGTTTGACTTAAAAAAAATTTGTTTATATTCTTTATACATGTATTCATTGCAGTGACCAAAAAGACTCAAGTTTTTTAAGATCGCCAATGAAGACAATAGGTAATAGATTAGGTTGGATAATTTCTTTTGTTGATGATTTTTTAACTTCTTTGTTATGTATAATAAATTCAGCATAAAATTGAACATATAAGCGTTTTTATAAAAAATATAGAGCTTTTAACATTATTTCAAATTTTCATATTTAAACACCCTTTGATCCCTTAATACTTAGGAGTTTCCAAATACACATTAAAAGAAAGCTCGTATACATTTAATTAATAACGTATTCTTGTAGACCATAGTATAATTTCTTTATAAAATATTAAACTTTTATATCTTTAAAATTGGGATTTTAAAACAATGTTTATTTTTAATGTTATTTAAGTAGAAAAATGAAAAACATTACAGTCATATTTTTCCTTTTTTCATAAAAATAGATATTTAATAAATTATACCTAGACATTTAAAGTTTCCGTACTTTGGATGTACATATAGTAGATATACTCTAATGTTAAATGACGTGTTACACAAATTCTATACCAAATATAAATGACCCTATATGAAAGTAAAAAGCGAAAAATTTGTCATGGTATTATATCATATATTATCATCTATGCTCATATTATCTAATCAGATATTATTACATATCCTCATATATACGCATATAATAAGCACATACATGTTTCAGGCGCGGATTCACGGTGGGGGCGATGGGGGCGACTGCCCCCCCCCCCCCCCGCCCTCACCAAAATGGTTCAAGAAATATTCTCTTTTAACTTATTTAAATACAGAAATCGCATAGGTATACTAAACCAATAATCTCATGGACCCTAAACCAATTAAGGAATCATTCTACTTTGGACGCTAAAAAAAAGGCTATTTTTGTGAATTTTTTTAAAGATACTATTATAGATATTGACATAAGATTTGTTGGGCTTAATAAATACGCTGTCGAAATTCATACAAATATTTTTTGTTTAATTATTTTAAACACTTTTTATACACAGAAATGGCGCAAACGTAACTCCTCAAAAAGTAGGTATGTATGCGCCGTAGTCGAATGCTCAAAGACGGGCCATCTGAAACAAATGTCAAACGGTTTTCAATTCAGTATGACCCTAGCTCTATCGCATTCTAGGCTTTTTTAAATTTATACAAAAATAACAGAGTGGCGGACATTTTTTAAAAATAAAAGAAAAAGCGTGTTTTTCCACCGTTTTTTGTAATAAAAAAATAGTAAAAGTGAAAATTTGAGAAAAATCCTATAATACGACAGAGCCAAAAGTGTACAAAATATGTGGTCAAAATTTCATAAGGATCGGTTCAGTAGTTTCGGAGATTTTTACTACGAACGGTCTGAAAACATTGTTTCGAGCAAACCGGGTTTAAATTTTTTCATAATGAAAAATGTTCTTTCAAAGAAAATGCAAAAGATAAATTAATTTTTTGAAATTGACAAAGTAAAATACTTAACCCTAAACCCATAAGCCCATAAACCCTAACTAATAACCCCTAAACCCCAAGTCCATAAACCCTGAACCCCAAATTCAACTAATCCACGCTAAACAATTTAAAATAAGAAAAAAGTTCGAACAATAATACCGTGAACCATAAACCCTAAACCGAACTACCCCAAACTAAGCAATTTGCAATTAAAAACTTGAAATAATAAATTATGAAAAGAAATCTCTATTTTAGACTTTCTCGACAATAGGCAAGAAAGTATAAAATGCAAACTGATTGCTTGTTGGGTATTTAATTATTTTATAGAGAATCTAATGGACTCTACGAGGAATGACAAAAGTCCGTCTGAGTAGTATAAGGGTTTATAGCTCGTAGCGTCCATTAGATTCTCTTTAAAATAATTGAAATAATAAAACTCTAAACACGAAACCCAAAACCAAACAAACACTTATTAAAGGAATCAATAAAACCTAAACCCCATTAAATCAAGCTAAGAAATTTACCATTAAAAGAAGGATTTAAATAATAAAACCAGAAACGTAAATCCTAAACCTAAATCTCAACTAACCCAAGCTAAACAATTTACATTTTAAAAAGATTCTGAGCAAATGGTAATAAAATATAATACCATAAACGTAAACCATAAACCCTTAACCCAACTAGGGTAGAGGCACTAGTAGTCGAGCACCTAACTCAAAACTGAAATGTTAACTGATATAACATAAAATGGAAATTAATTGGAAAAATGTGGCGCGTGCTATCATTTATTAAATATATCTAATTTTCATCTATACATATTTTTTTCATCTAAAACACCACTACAAAAAAAATTGATATTAAATTAAAAATTGTCGAAATCTGTAATAGACGACCACCAAAATATAATAGTCGGCCGCCTGAGTTCTAGTAGTCGACCACCAACAAAATCATATTTTAAGTGCAATAGTATGTACAAAATGATATAAATGAGTAAAAGATGTACAAATTTTATTGATAGAGTAGTAAATTATTCATTACTTTTCAAACGTAGGTTATTTTACGAAAATATGATTTGCACACGTTAATGTTGTGTTAAGGTTAAGTCGTGATCTTTTTCTATAACAATGAAATTATTACGTGATATTATAACAATAGTTATGGGAATTATAAAGGTAAAGAAAAAATTCTATTTAAAAATAATTTTTCTTTTTATGTACACAATTTAGTGCGAGAATTCTGAATATGACCACAATGAAAATAATGCCAATTTGTTGAAATATACTAAAATAACGACATTTCTTAACATATTTTTTAATATTGTAAAATAGATTTTAAAGTTTTTAAACGAGTTATAACTCTTTTTGTACGTAAATAGATAACAATGTTTATTGCGTTTAAGGTTATATTATGGTTTCACGGCCCTCTCGACTACTCAATCATATTGTCAATGTTATAAATTTCAGTTGTCGACCATAGTGGTCGACAACTAGAGATTTTACTAAAAGCGAAATCTAGTGATCGAGCGCAATTAAATATGGAAATTAACATAATCATTTACACATTTCGTACATCTATATAAAACTTTGATATATCTAATATACGTTAATACTATTTTGAAGTAATAATATAAAATATTTGCATGAAATTGAACGTTTGAATTATCGGATAGTGCAAGCTTCAATACGAAAAAAAAGATGGTGGTCTAAACAAACTCGTGAGAGATTCGCTGTTTTGTACAAGTGCATATTTTGAGCGTTATTTTGAGATGTTATCACACAGGCATTCGCGTGGCATATAAAAATAGAGATATCAAACAATAATATAGAACGTCATTTCATTCATTATGTATCATGTATACTTATTTATTTGAATGTAAATACGAAGGTGGTTGACTACTAAGGAGTAGCGGACTACTGGTGCATCTACCGTATTCCCAACTGAGCAATTGTCAACTAAAAAACTTGAAATAGTAAAAACCCTAAACCCTAAATATAAAACCCAAAATCAAACTACCATTTTCAACACCATTTTTAAGAAATCAATAAACTTTAAGTCCTAAACTCAATTTAATCAAGCTGAACAATTGACAATTAGAAAAAGAGCTTTAAGTAATAAAACCGTAAAATCGATAAAAATAATTAAATAATAAAGCGGTAAACCTTAAACCTTTAACCCATCTAATTTGTAATAAAATGTAATACCGTAAACTATAAAAGCCCTTAATCCTAAAAGTTGGGTTTAGAGTTTACGGTTCTATTATTAAAACTTTTTTGAATCTCAAATTGCTCAGTCTAACAAGGGGAGTCCACAACCTGCGGGAAGCGATTTTCGATGGGGCTTCAGGTCGTGGTTTCTGGTACCAAAAAACGATGCCTAGTTCCCGTAGTATATCTGCTCATTGGTCCTTGGGGTTAAGATATTAACTTTTGTAATCAAAATATGTGTCATTTTAGCAACAAATGGTACCTATACTTTGAATCATAACTCTACAAGTTTCGTTTTGCTAGATAAATAATGTAATGAGATAAAAAAAACTTAACCAAAAGTGTTTCAATTTAAACTTTGTTTCTATGTCGAACGATAACTTGAATAAAATGGCATAATTCTTTTTGAATATTTCCAGAAACGTAGCTTTAACTATCTCTTGGCTGAGTTCTTTGTTCAGATCATGAGGACTTTTAGTTTTCAAGATATTTGGGGTTGTGTTTTTTTCAAACTTATTTTTTGATCGCTTATATCTCGAGAGCGGCGAGGTCATTTCTTTTCAACTCGGGTTCAATTTTTTAATTTTTCTAATAAGGATTCGTAATTAAAAATAAATTTTAAAATTCATCGACTCGGTTTTGTTTAACCGCGAATTTTCTATTTTATGTTACTCTGATATCAATGAGGTAATTTAATGTGCTATGTAAAAATAATATGATCGCTTCAGTGTAAATGCATTTGAAAGAAAATAAAATTAATTATTTATCTTCCCCGACACGTAATTTTTTATAAGCCATTTTCCTTGCTTTGTTGTTACACGAAAACGTATTTTTTTGAAGCGGTGATGTTTCGGAAACATATGATAGAAATTCTTTATAAATAAATTAAGATGGAAAGGTTTCCACTATCTCTTGGCAGTATTGGCTCAGCTCTTTGACCAAAATATGAAATCTTTTATTTTTCAAGAGATTTGAGGTAATATTTTTTTTATTAATTTTTAATTGCCTTTCTTGGGTATTACACGTTAATTTTTTACGAATCGCTCTTCTTTTTTGTTGTTTAATTAAATGAAATACTTTGTTTTTAGATTCATCGACTCGTTTTTGTTTTATAATTATTTGTCATTATGTTTTTTTTTTAATTTGGTCGCAGTTTCTTAAAAGTAAATGTTATGCAGAAAATTCTATATATATAGTTAAATTTAAAGATAATTATAATCATTAAACCAGATTTATCAACATTTAACATAAACAACAGTCGAAAATCAACTCAGACGAATACAATATCAACAGCACAAAAGACAGTACACCAACAAGGCAATAAACTAAACATAGTTAACAACAATGAACAACAAAACGAACATGTACAACAACAACAACAGAGGAAAATCGACTCAGCTCCCTGCAATACCAATAGCGCAAAAGGCAGTATAAAAGCAAGGCAAGAGACTAACCTGCAACAAGCAACAAGCAACAAGCAACAAGCAACACAATGACACAAAATCTCGACCTTATTGAAGAAATGCAGAATCAAGTAATACAGCAGGAAGTCTCATATCCTGACCTTGAAACTCTTAACATTGATAGAAATAAAAAAGAAAATCTGATCTTATATTGTAATATTAGAAGTTTAAGTGCTAATTTTAAGAATCTTGAAATCTTTATCAAGAGTTTAAAGGTTAAACCTTACGTTATTGTATGCGCAGAATCATGAAATCTTGAGAATCATAACTATTTTAAGTTATATGGATATAAAATTTACTATAACAATAGTAAAATAAATAAAGCAGATGGTGTAGTTGTTTATATAAAAAATGAGGTGAATGAAATTACTGAAATATTGGAATTTAATAGACTAAAAATATTAAATGCTAACATTAAATTAAATAATAATAGTTCACTTACAATATCTGCACTATACAGATCCCATGATATACCTAGTCTAGAATTCATTTCAAACTTTAATTCTTTTCTTAATAAAACTAAACAATATAAAAATCACCTAATAGTAGGTGACTTTAATATAGATATCGCTCAGCAAAATAAAATTAGTGAACATTTTTTAAACAGTTTACTTGAAAATGGCTTTTATCCTGGTTTTATTAATACAACTAGACCATCTGATGATAGTGGTAATGGTTCATGTATTGATAACATTTTTATTAAAGCTAAAACAATACAAACTAAAACTTTTAAATTAATGATTCCGTCACCGGATCATTATCCTCTGTTTATAAATATAAATAAACCACTAAAAACTGAAAAACATGAATCTAAATTTATATATGATTACAAAAAATTACAATATATAGCAAGTACAATAAACTGGAACAAATACAAGACAGTACATGATCCAAATGAAGGTATCAACTCTGTTATAAAAGAAATTCAATTTTGTACAGAAAAAATAAGAACTAAAAGTAAAACTCATGATAATGCACCTAGAAAAGATTGGATTACAGAGGCTATAATTAAATCTTGCAAAAGGAAGGAAATGTTATATAATAAACTAAAGAAAAATCCAAATAATGAACAAACAAAGACTGATTACAAGAATTATGTCAAAATATTAGATAAGGTTATTAAAGATGCTAAAATAAAATACGACAAAAAACTAGTCGAAAAAAATTGTAATAATGCTAGGCAGCTATGGAAAATTATTAACTCAAAACTAGGTGAAAAAGAAAAAAGAGCTAAAAAAATTAATTACATCTATGACAATAATAAAAAGAAAATCGAAGATCCTACAGAAATAGCTAAATATATGAACATTTATTATTGTAAAGTTGGGGATAATTTAAGTAAAAAAATTAAGGTGCCATTAAACAAAAATTTAAAACTACCACCTATGAATGTAAAAACTATCTTTTTAAAACCTACGAATAAATTTGAAATCCAAAAAATCATAGATGAAATGAAACTCAAAAATGGTGGAACTGATAAAATTAATACAAAAACTATAAAAATCATGGCTACATATATTACAGATATTTTGGCACATATCTTTAATCTATGTATTGAAAAATCGTTATGGCCTCACTCTCTAAAAGTTGCTGAAATCGTTCCTATATATAAATCTGGTCATAAGTACGAAGTCGTAAATTATAGACCGATATCGTTGATATCAAACATTGTAAAAATTTTTGAGAAACTAATATATAATAGAATATTCAATTTTATTTCGGAAAGTAACATTTTAGCTTCTAAACAATTTGGTTTCATAAAAGGAAAATGCACTAAAGATGCATTAAATTTTATTACTAACAAATTGTATGATAATCTAGATAAGAGTAACCTTATAGCAATTACCTTTTTAGATCTTGCCAAAGCTTTTGACTGTGTAAATCACAGAATCTTATTAGATAAGCTCTATAGTTATGGAATTAGAGGAAGTGCACATGATCTCATTAAAAGCTATCTAGTGAAAAGATTACAAAAAGTTAGAATAGATGAGTTTGAAAGTGACTATGCACTAATTAGTACAGGAGTTCCTCAAGGGACAATCCTTGGCCCATTATTATTTATACTATATGTAAATGATCTTCTAGCTATAATGCCAGAAAACTCTATATTATCGTATGCTGATGATACTGCGATTATATCAACTGGTAAAACTTGGAAATATGTAGAAATTATAATGAATAGGTATTTAAAGGAGGTAGCTGAGTGGTTAACACTTAATAAGCTATCTTTAAATATAGAGAAAACTGTATATATTACTTTTGGTAACTACTGTGATAGCGTTCCCAAAAATTTAGATATATTGATAGATAATAAGAAATTACAGAAAGTCGACAGCTGTAAATATTTAGGTTTAATATTCGACTATAATCTAAAATGGGACAAACACATACATTATATTATTAAGAAGACTAAATACCTGATCTACATTTTCTACAAAATTTCCAAATTTATGTCAACTGAAACACTAAGAATGATATACTATGCTTTGTTTCACAGTGTCATCAGTTACGGTATAATAGCGTGGGGAGGAGCATATAAAAACAATGTTGATCTATTATTAAGAGTACAAAATAGACTAATTAAAATAATAAATAAAAATAAATTCATTAAAGAAAATCCTATGAATTTATCTCAATTGTTTGCCTACGAATCACTGTGTTATAATTATAACTCCCTTAAGGAGATCTACATCGAATCCAACAGTATAACAAGAAAGAAAAGTATGCAGTTTCCTAAAATGTCCAAAGCCATTAGTAACAAAAACAGCTACATAGTTTCTATTAAATTGTACAATAATCTACCGACTGATTTAAAAACTCTCAATATCCAACAAAAATCAGCTAAGTGTAAACTAAAGCAAGGGATCATAACGAACATACTAATGTTATAAGCAAGTGGACAATAATATGTCCTCGCATTAAATATCTTCAAAATGTGACATTAATATAAGCAAATATAGTAAATATTTCTTATAAGTACAGATTACTGTCTTTGATATAGTATAAAGGCAGTACTATTAGATTTTTAAGCTTAGTATGTAAGCTTTAGTAATTAAGTTCTATTAGTAATTAAGTTTCTATTATGTACCATACCTGCGAACAGTTAATTATATCTCTGCAAGATTACAATGTATAATTATATATATATATATATATATATATATATATATATATATATATATATATATATATATATATATATATATATATATATATATATATATATATATATATATATATATATATATATATATGTAATAATTGTCTGGTTAAGAAGAATAAAGAATAAAGAATAAAGAATTATTTATTAAACAGATACATTTTTATCTGTTTTTTGATAAACATACCAAATGAGAAAAATAAAAAGATTCCTCGATTCGTTTTTGTTTTAAAACGATTTTTCTATTTACGATATTCTGAAATCGATAATACAATTTTTGATCATAAGCTTACAATTTTTTGTAATCTATCTTTTGACAACAACCATTGATAAAAAGCACACCTTTGTTGAAATATTAATAAGAAAAAAATAGAGCAATTTCAAAAAATATATTTTTTTTATTTATTAAAGCTTCAAATCTTTTTTACAAGACTTATTCACTGTACATAATAGCTTACAATTTAATATTACATTCTTCAAGGAACGCTACAATAGAATTACAGCCTGCTACACTGGGTTCGTAAAGTATGATCGAAGTTTTCATT
Source organism: Gastracanthus pulcherrimus (assembly GCA_949152435.1). Classification (NCBI taxonomy): domain Eukaryota; kingdom Metazoa; phylum Arthropoda; class Insecta; order Hymenoptera; family Pteromalidae; genus Gastracanthus; species Gastracanthus pulcherrimus. Next base: position 132,124,595 of record OX424576.1, read on the forward strand.
GGAAGGTGGAATCCAGCCTTCCTTAGGCTTCTAATTAATTTAGTTCTTTGGTTATCATAAAGTGGGCACTGCCAAATGATATGATCCAGATCTTGAACGTTGGATTTACAAGAGCAAGTACTGTCCGAGACTATGTTAACCCTGGCTAAGGAGGCAGCAAGATTATAGTGACCAGCACGACAGCGATTAATAGTGACGATGAGATTTCTGGGTAGATTTTTATTTTGAAACCATGGGCGACAAGTATCTTTGTAGTAGTTTTGGAAGTAGTAAATACCTTTGTCAGGGCTCATTTCCAGGAAGTGGGTTTTGGAGTTTTTGATCATGGCCTCTCTGTAGCTGTCTTTCAAGTCAGTGAAAGGTACGAGAGGCCTTTCTCTTATCCCGGGATACGTTGCTGCATTCTTAACCAGGGAGTCGGCGAAATCATTGCCTTTGATACCGCAATGAGATGGGATCCAACAGAGAAGAATCGAAGCGCCGTTTAACATTGTTTGCGTAAATTTTTGATATTTTTCTCTTATAGAATATGAGTAAGGGTTTGTTCTTATATCTAGTTTACGGTGTTTGAGTGCCTGTAGAACGCTTAATGAGTCCGAGAAAATAATGATGTTTTTGTCGGTGTTTCTAAGAGCAATATCCATTAGGGTGGAGTGAAAATGCAAAAACTTTAAAAATCGAAATGCCTTAGTGTGGAAAAGTTGCGAATGTACACAAAAGTAAGGAAATTTTTTTGGTTGAAGCATATAGTCAAAATTTTCTGTTCTGCCAAGAGCCTTTATGTTTTCGATTTTAACGAAAAAAAAGGCGAAATCGCAGAAAAGCAGTATTTTCTATTCTTTTGATGTTTAGAATTCCCGAACTGCTAACCTTAGACATTTATGCTTCTGATCGTGTGTTTGTAACCTTCCTCTTTTTGCACACGGGCTTAGGACCGTCGACGGAAGAGTTATATATATTTTTTTTGTATTTTTTTATATTTTTTATATTTTTTTATATTTTTTTATATTTTAAACTGTTTGTATTTTTTCTAGCAAATTATACTTTATTGAGTTGGTTTCAAGTTTTTATTATTCACACGGTGAACTGAAAAAAGAACTAGTAATTACGAGTCAAGATTTTCAAGTATATTATAAGGTTGATCGAATATAACCATCCCGATTTTGTATACCTATTACTTTTGTTGAAGCCTCTGTTACTAACGGTTCGCTCGACAGCTTGCGTATGACATGGGAATTCTGTGAATGTCCAAGTCGCAGGGATATTATTATCATCATACATTTGTTTAATCTTATTTTTATCGAAATGATGTAGAACTGGCGGTGAAGTTATTTCACATGCAAGCCAATCAATCATGTCGATGTAGTTGTTTGCTCCAAAATTTATACTTGGAACCTTAAATTGACGTATATTGATTCCGCCTTTTTCAGTATTTTTATTTGCGTCAAGAATTTTTCGTAGAGCTAATTTTCTAACTTCCTTGTTTTCATCAGTCAACACGCTAAGTAGAACATTCTCGGGATGTGCAAAGTATGCATTGCGTGCAATAACTTTGTCAATGACTTGCAGATACTTTTCGGGAAGATAGCGAGAGGATTTAATAAATTCAAAAAGATGCTTAGTGCCATCCTTGACAGAGCTATTCAGCTTTATTCTAAACCAAGACGGAGCATACACTGAAAGAACGAATACAACTATTTCTTGTAGATTTGAACTAGGGGTTTCAGTAGAAATGTAAAGCCTTAAAATTCGATTGGCTTTAGTGAGCCAACGAGCATGATTTAATTTTCCAGGATTCAAATTAACAAGATCCTCAGAACATTCTCCAACACTAATAGCGTTACAAATTTTTAGTAGATACTTTTGATCGTTACTTAATACCTTAATGTCAAGGTCGGGTAAACAGCAATTAATAGCTTTAAACTTAGCTACGGGTAAATTCTCACACTTGTCTAACATTTTACCTATAGGACCAGAGTAAGATTTTGGACCTGATGTGCAGCCATCAATAGCTTCAAACAAATGCTTGAGTGGAAGCTCATTAAAATGTAAAAGACAAATAAACCACTGAAGAGGTCTGCCAATCGTGAACAAATGATTTTTTCAATCGTCCGGAAAGCAGCCAGTTCTAAACATTTCATTGTAGATATCAATAAGAATAAGCTTGTAATTGATAGGAAGGTTTTTTAGAGTGAAGTAGTCGATACCATCAAGTCCCAGGGAAGAACTAGACTTTCTAGAATCAAGTGCAAGATTAAATTCAGCAAAAGTAAATTCTGATTCGAGGAAAGAGTTTTCCTGACAGGTAGGCATGAAATTGGGATTAGTTGGTACCCACGGAGGGCAAATTCTGTTTATTGCTTTAATTTTATTTTCAGTTTGAAGGCAAATGTGACGGCGTAATCTTGACCCATTTGTTTTTCAGGATTTTGGATTTATCCCAAACGAATTTATTGCTTGTGTGACAACTAAGACTCTGTGCAAACTCAATGAAATCATCCCTCTTTTTTCTTTTGAAGGTCTTACGAGTGATGGACCTAAGTCTATTGAACCCGATAAAGTCATTTAGATTTTTCGACTTTTCCCAATTTTTGAAGGCTTTGTTTCGCATATCTTTAATATCTTGACACTCCGAGTCCCACCAGGAGACTGGGTTCCTGTGTATTCTAGGGTTTACAATTTTCTTTTGAGGAGTGTTTTGCTTGATAGCATTCGAAACGGTTTCAACAAAAAATTCATATTTTTCATTGGGACTTAGAGAGTCAAAATTCGCGGAGAAAAAAGAGAGATAGCTTGATTCGAGATCGGTGTTTACATTAATCCAATTAGTGCGAACCGATCTACTTTTAAGAGATTTTTGAAGGTGAATCGATTTTTGGGTGTTTAGACTTACATAAATCGGGTAATGGTCGGAGCCTAAAGTGTCGCTATGAGCCCGAGTTTCGATGCGATCTATTAACAAATTACTGGAAATAATAAGGTCGATGTTTGATGTAGAGGTAGTATCAATAAGTGTGAGCATGTCTGTGTTGTGAATGTAATAATTTGAATTTTTTATACATTGAAGGAGATTTTTACCATTAGTATCTGATTTTTTACAATTCTTCTTTTTAATTCTTGTGATTCTTGATTTCAGGGTTCTGTTGTTAGCATGTCCATAGGCGTCGTCCAGCATCAAGATAAGGCCATTAGTGTTTTCGGTAAATGTTTTTGCTATTTCCAAAAGATTTGTATTGCCGAACGAAGAGAGGAGGAAGTCTTTGAATTTATCTAAGTTGATAGGATAAGCATTTGAGTTTTGGGAGAGATATTCTTTAGCAAATTCTAGTTGAGCGTCGATTTCAGAGATGGAGCACTGTTTACTGTCTTGTTTCTTGCGCTTTGTTGTGGCTTGTTCGTTTTGGTGATTTGTACTGCTGGGTTGTGAAGAAACACTTAAAGGGCGTTTGAAACTAGAATTCAATTGATTTGTAGACATTTGTTCCAAAGAGAGAGGTTGAAATTTTGGCTTATCTATGGTTTTTGGGTTGAGCACAGGAGTTAGATTCAACTGGTCTTGTGATAACGGTGCGTCGGAATTAATATCCAGTAGAACAGATTGGTCTGAGTGAGGAAGAACAGAGTCGAGATCGGATTGATTTTCTGTGATTGCATCTTCATTTTGATTTTGGATAAGATTGCGACAGTGTTTGGCTAAGTGCCCCTCTTCTTTGCATAAGAAACAACTCAGCTTGTCACTCGAGAGATAGACCCAATATGTAGTGTCGTCAAAATTAATTTGAATTGACTCTGGCATCTTAGAGACGTCGTCCATATGAATGTACATTTGCCGGCGAAAACTCATAATGTGCGAGTAGTTTGGTTCGTTAATACCAGCTCTGAGAAAAGATATCTGTGAAATAGGCTTGATTTCGTATTCTAGAAGTTTCTTCAAAAGTACTGAGTGTGGAATGATAGGGCAGACGTTAGATATAATGATTCTCTTGGATTTTTAAATAAACGGTCTCAGTGTAAGTGAATGAGAGCCGATGTGTATTGTCGTGTCTTTAGCCGTGACTTTGTCAGCGAGCTCTCGAGTACGAAGATATAAACACACCCGATCTTGGGAAATTCTTGAGGCAAATCGTATGTTTTCCGGACCAACAAGGCCGCCTATGGCAAGAACATAATCCTTGATTTGCAATCCTTCAACAGAGTCAGTGACAATGGCTTGATCTTTTTTAGGAAACATTGATTGTTCGGCAACTTGAGAGTACGATAAAGTGGGTTTGTTTTTCGTGGTGACACTCGATTTAAGTGGGGAACTCTGAGTTGTAAGAGCATCCCCGTTGTCGGAAGTGCTCATTGCTGGTATGAGAAAATTTTGAACTTTTACGACACTAAGAGTGCCGAAGCACAACTTTATTTAAATTCACTACAACTGAGCACATTAAATCGCGCAGTGGAATGCTGACTGATTTAAACTCGATCGCCCGAGAAAAAAAAACACGTCTTACCTTGACAGCGGTTCAGACGCGACTGCTTCAAAAAATATATTACAATAATGAAATTCATATTGGAACGATGTATTTAGTTTGTGGAAGTGCCAATGAATTGGCAGCGGTCTTTTCGGTTCAAGAAAATTGAGATCAAAGTTGAGACTCGTTCGATCGACCTTATTATATAATATAATATAATAATTATGTGGGTGCTGACGATTATTAGAGTAACCGAATAAAGATTTGCTCTAAATGCTAGGCCTAGGGTGTTTTGGTACGCTCTGGCGATTTCCGGGGTCAAATTTTAGGTACAATCCTTAAATATTGAAGTGTATGGTCTGCCAATAAGAGTTTGTTTATAATTTGCTTTTGCAAAATAGTGTCTACAGATGAACGGTTCAACGTTTCTGGATTTACTCTATATCATACATAATATAGACCTTTATTTAAGGAGCTTAAAAGCACCAGTATCTCAATTTTTTAATGTAACTTATACCACTATCATTCCGACTCCTACAAGTGGCTTTAGGGTTTATGATTTTTTTATTTTATTTATTTACCAGTAATAAATGTCGCTTATTCGAATCGTCGAACAAACTAACATCCTATAGAGGCAAATTGCCTATACATAGGTCCGATATACAATCTTATTTCCTAAATATAAACTAACTAAAAACTAATACAACTACTTAAGTATTTAAAACTAGTAAAATAATTTTGTACAAAAATTTTTAAACTTTTCAAAAATTAACAACTTATATATATATTTACTCATGCGATAACAAATATAAAACTATATCAACTTGTAGTCCTATAACAAGTTATAGAATTCAGTTGATTTCGACATACCTTATAATACTACTTTAACTTTCATATAGTAGCACGTACCCTGGTGGAAAATTAATCTAGAACTGTGTAGATCTATCTAGTTTGCCACGGGAATAATCGAGGGCCTCAATAAAACTAGATAATTTTCTACCAGGGTATCCATTCTTTTAATTTTTTCTTATTGTACTATTCTTACAACATAAAATTTTGAGATCTTTTGATAGATTATAAAATATTCTAATAGCTATAATATTATAGTTTTTATTACTAATAGTTTTATTAAATTTGGGTAGCTGAATGCTTTTATCTCTCGTTATACTGTTAGAATTAATAAAACTATCTCTGAGATCAAGGTAGTTATACAGTAGAGATTCAAAAGAAAATAATTTCTCTATGTTCATAGGATAGTTATTTATTCAGAATTTGTTTTTGTTTATTATTTTTAGTAATCTAATTTGTAGTCTCTTAATATATAAAGGCTCTTTTTGTACGCTGCACCCTATGCAATTATTCCATAGTTTAGAAGACTGTGGAGAAACGAGTATTAATCATTTTTAATGATCCTGTTTCCATGATTTTTGATAATTTATAGAATATCAATAGGGTAGAGGCACTAGTAGTCGGCCATTTAAGGATAAACTTGTATTCAAGCTATTGCAAAAAATTCATAAAAATCTTTGTTTATAAATTAGCGATTCTATTACACTTTAACTGTATTCTAGTTTTTGATAAAATGTTTATTTTTGCTTAAAATATTTACAGAATTATTATAATATGTGTTATAATACAATATGACGAAAGCGCTAGTAGTCGCCCTGGTAGAAATCTAAGCTGGTTTCTAGCCAGATATTAGCTATATTTTCTAAATCTGCTTTAATTCTGGTTAAGAAATTAGCTAGAAATCAGTTAAAAACGACATGCTTTTTAGTTAATTTCTAGCTAGATTCTGCTTAATATTCTAGTTAATATAAACTTAATAAACTAAGTAATTTATGTATTAATTAATAATGGAAATAATAACAGTTTTATAATAATCAAAGTAATACTCAATTCTAACCATACTACATTAAGTATTTTACTAAATTAAAGTTAAAAATGTACCTTAAATGTCTAGTAATAATGGAGGTTAGGTTATTTGTTTACATAACGACACGTGTATTTTAAAAGTATTATTTACATAAAAAGTACCAAAGCCCGGAGTAAAATTTAAGTGTCTTTATTAACCCTCCTGCGCAGAAGTTTATTTTCGTGTATATGGACTAGATCGAATGTAAGTCTGCAACAATATTTTCTGCAAATTCGTAACATTTTCTAAATAATAGCTATACTAGTTAGCTTCAATTTGAGAGATTGCAGATGTCCCAACAAAGTAAAGATTTAAATTTGTGATACAAAATGTATACAAAAATGACGTGCGGTTTGGACGAGTAAGTATACTCGGCTCTCTGCACAGGGGAATTAATGAAATTTATGTTATAATCAATAGAATGCATGTAGTCATATAATTATTGTGATTTTAAAAGTAACAATAGAAACAGAATAATGTAAGTTATGACGAAATTTGGAAAATTGGTAAACAAATATTTGTAGTTTTACAATGAATATTTATTACAAAATTTTATTTTCGAAATCAATCATATAATTTTTGTTGACTAAGTTATGATTGACTAATTTTCGAAAAAGGAAATTATTAGTTAACAAATACTTTTAGTATTGTATATACATATTTCTATAATCTCGTAAGTTGTTATATGTTGATAAAAATATTTATTTTGGCTGCATACTATATTGAGCATTCAATAAAGTATAATAATGTATTTAGATGATTGCTTCTAACAGCAAATTGTAGACGAGATTTTTAGAGTGTTTCATACAATCTTTAACAAAAAATCTACTATATTTATTAGAACAACAGAAATAACTACTCTGCGGGCAAATACCCCTCCCAACATTCGATTACACTGTTAATTCATAAAATATGTAAATGTAATTAGCATTGAAAATTCAAACATTTTCCGTATTTATCCTGCAAGTTTCTCGTAAACTTGTTAAACGGATAAAAGATGTTACGTATTTAGTGTCTCATACACTCTTTAACAAAAACTCTACTATATTCATTTGAACAACAGAAACACCTACTCCGCGGGCAAATACCCCTCCCAGCATTGCATTAAACTGTTAATTTATAAAATATGTAGATTTAATTTAACATTAAAAACCAAAACATTTTTTGTATTTATCCTGCAAATTGAAATTTCTTTTTAGCAATAAAGGGAAAACCATTTTAAAGTAGGTTTCTGCTAAACCTATTACATCGTATTATTAGTTTTTCACTGTATTTATATGTAAGGCTCATTCTTACAGAGAAGAGTCTACCTCTTCAAAGCAAGAAATATATAGGTCCTTTAATATTATAAATTTACCTTTAATATTTTTTACCTTTAATATTATTACCTACCTCCTGAGAATCGCCCCTTCCAAAGCAGATTGCTGGATTCGCGCCTAACATGTTTATATGCTCGGATATAATTATATATGATCGTACATGATCATACACGTTGCACGATTAGATGTAATCCATATATGATCGTATATGATGAGCATGTATGAATTATTTTTACCCTGGCTGTTTTCTTCGCTCAGAAATATCGTTATGATCTTTCAATACTCCACTGAACAATCGTGCTGCATTTATGAGTATTCATAATTTTTACAATTGAAGCGATAACCATTTTTTTAAGAGGACAAATTTTTACACAGAGAGAATTTTCTAATAAAAATTATAACGAAATTCAGGGTAAAAATTACCGTAAATAACTATAAAGCTGGGACAGTCCTACTTTCTGGCACTTTTTACTGATATTTTACTACAAATTTTACTGCACACACTATAAATTTTACCGCACTGAATGGTAAAATTTGCCTGATTTGAGAAAAAGAAGACAGCTGATAAAGGAAACAACTGAGCGTGTACACATTTTAGGTTACCTCAAATATAAATGTGTATAAATGTACTTATTTAAGTATTAATGATACTGCTACAACAATTGAAAGAAAATCCAGATTTTTAAAAAATATTTCGTACAAATTTTACCACAAATTTTGGTTTTCTCTAAGATTCGTACAGGGAACTTTTACTCTACGGCAGGCAAATTTTACCCTTCAGTACGGTAAAATTTATCGTAAATATCAATAAAAACTGCCGGAAAGTTGGAGTGTCCCAGCTTTATAGTCATTCACGGTAATTTTTACTGCGAATTTCGTCATAATTTTTATTAGAAAATTCTCTCCGTGTATTTTAATAAAAACGACTCCCATATAAACCCTATATGTAAAATTTATACTTCGACCGGCCAAATGGGCTCGTCGACAGCGGCGTCACTATCCCGCGGTAGTAGTTTTCTTTGCCAATACATACGAGTTTCTCAAGTCTTATTATGAAAAATCTATTACGCTAATAAATATTTTGTTGACACAAATGCCACCCATGAACATATAATATGTTCCTTTATACGATTAAATGTTGCCATAACTGCAGTTTGATGATCATGTATGATCATATATTATGAGCCTTTTTTACCCGCGGGGATATTGCTCAAAATTTTCCGAAGATTCACTTTTATATTTATACACTTAGTTAGCCCTATTCTCTATATACTACTTGATAGGGTATTGTCTTAATTCATTATTCATTTATTAATTTATTTATAATTTAATAAAACGAATAAACTGTGCAAAAGCATTATCGTATTATTCGAAGGTGATTCATCCACAAAGAGACCGAAAATATTTCGGGGGTTTTAAACGGCTTCAAAAATTATAAAATACTTTGACAAATTGTTATCAATAACGCCAAACAGGCGTGGGCTTCGGCCGATGAGCAGAACGTCGCGAGGTGATGAGCGCGGCTAATCAGCGCGGAAGAAGAGAGCTGTGCGTGCTGGTCGGAGATGTCTACGTGGTTATGTTAGCCAATGACGAGGTGTAGAGGTATTGCGGTCAGTAGTTTTCGGTGTCTAGGTGTACTTGCTGGTCGGAGAAGGTGTCCAGGTGGTAATATGGTGACCGATGACGAGGTTTAGGTAGTGCGCATCGTAGTTTCTGTAATCTTGATCCACAGACTAGTTAAAAACTACAAAGCGACTACCTAAACCTTGGCATTGGCTACCAAAACCACTTAAGCATCTTTGCTCCGATCAGCACGTACATTTAGATACCAAAAACTACGAAGCGCATGACCTAGACCTCGTCATCAGCCACTATAATCACCTATAGACACCAGAAACTACGGAGCTTACTACCTAGACATCTCCATCGGCCACCATACCCACGTAAGACACATTCTCCGACCAGCACGCACGCCTACCCTTCCCGCGTTGATCAGTTGCGCTCCCCGCCCCGCGGCGTTCTGCTCAACGGCCGAGGTTCCAAATATTGAATACCAAACAATTCGTTAATGCATTATTTATAATTCAAATTTTTAATAATAACCATCTTATGTTATATTACTTGCTTTGGAGAAAAACAATCTTCAATACAAGTAATAATCTTAAGAAAATATTAAATCGTCGTACATAAAAGTCAAGAAAGTTTACAAGTATTGTTTTGTGATAAAGAGTGTATGTACGTCGTACGAGATCTATATGTGGGGAGATAAATACCCCTACCTTAATTAAATGTTATAAGCTTGTGCTTATATATTTTTGTTCCTGTTTATAATATATTTTTACACTTTTTAAAAGATGTCCCAAGAACTTTCATAAATAAAGGAAACACATTGTAGGTATTTTATATTTTATATCCGACGATAAAATAAAATAAATCTGTATATATTTTTACATGAATCGAAAATGTTATAAGTTAATGAAATTATTTCAGTATTTTTTCAGTTATCAATGATTATTATTGAAATTATACTTTATGTAGTATACTTTATGTAGTAAAGAGTAGAAATTTAATGTATTTATAAATGATAAGTTAAATATATGGATGTATCAATTTACATAATATTAAAATAAAATATTTATATATATTTCAGTATTATTCACATGCATTACGTATAATTCAAAGCATTTAGTCATTAAGCTTAAATTGAAATAAGTATGAAGACTTTTCTATGTAAAAAAATTGACCAGCAAGTCCTATATGATGCAAAAAATAACACATTACTTACTAATCTGCACTTCTACTTTCATTTAAACAATAATAACACTATAGAAAGCAGAGTATCTTGACCACTTTGAATTTCAAAGAACTTCCGTTCGAATCCGCGACCACACTTGTATATGATACTTTTAATCACTAAAACGTGCTTTTGTATAACCGATGCTAATTAACGAGTGTATCCATGTTCGCGCCACATATTATTATTCTTTCACGCAAGGATGGAAGAGGCAGAGCAACATCTCTCGAGAGAGATAGACTTTGACTGGCGACTTAATGAGCATTACTGATTTGCTCGAGTCACAGGAAGGATGTGTGTATGCGATACGCGGAAACTTTGATGACATCATTCGCAAGACTAAAAACTTCAGAATCTAGGTGTACTTTGATTACTTACGCATGAGAAGACCAAATATTTAATTATTTAAACTAACATTATTGCAGTTCAAAGTTTTTTTCAGATAAATGTCGATGTATTCCATTTAGACTAAAATATTAATATTAACACATTTTTATTTTTTTCATTCTTGATGTACGAGTTATTTCGGATGAATAATAATGATCATTTAATATTAGTCACAGTTTTCTTTATAATTGAATAAATAAGAAAAATATAATTTAGTGAATAAATAAACAGATCGAGTCAAAAAGAGTTTTATAAATACGTAAAATTTAATAGTTATGGTGTAATATTAGTAAAATATATATCTGTGATACTATTAAAACATGTTATTGTAAATAATTTATATCCACTTGTTAATAAGAAAAACTTATATTTTATATTTGAGTAGAAAAAGACCATAATTTGATGACCCTGACGAAGTCTAGCACATTTCAAATTCCCATGAAGACTAACACTTTTGAGCGTTTACCACGAAGAATAACACTTTTGAGCGTTTTCATGAGGACTAAAACTTTTCATAAATTTTCCACGAAAATTAACACTTTTCGTATAGAATATATATAGAATATATTAAAGTTGTGGCAATGAACTCTCGAAAAATTGGGTCGACTTTCTTTTTATCGGGTTCGGTTCGGGTATTAGACTCTTTTAGTACTCAAGAAATGATCAGTTTATCCGAGAAAAGCAGGCTAGCCGAATAAATAAAAGTAGCCTGAAAATGTCAGGTGGCAGAAAATAGCGTAATGTACTAGTTTTCGTGGGAAAATCATGAAAAGTGCTAGTCTTTGTTGTGTAAATCCAAATGTGTTTCTCTTGGTAGAAAACGCAACAGACGTGCTAGTCTTCGTAAAGGCTATCGAATTAATGTAACCATATTTTTCTTACGTATTTTTTTTAACACAATTAAAATTTTAGTTAATTTAATTTTTAATTTTTGCAAAAAAAAAAAGCATTAAGAAGTACACTTCCCATTAATTATTTGTTCCAAAATATTTTGGCCCGTCAAGTATATCCATATATTGATCTATATAATTCGATGTGTATATTCCTATTGATTTTAAAAAATACCACAACACCTAAGTACTTTATTACCATAAACTTAAATTAATCATTTGTATGTAGTTGTAGTTACAAAAATAGATGAATTAATTTTAACTTAATCAGGCAGAAAACATTTGTCAATTATCTCAATTATGACTCAGAGCATTTCTAAACGATTATTGTACATGTTGCGTTTCCTGTTTTAAAAGCATTTTGTTGAATACTCACCAGATCCTTTGCGTGAATAATTGACTGCAACGTGATATCAATCGATACGGCGAATACAATGAACTCGAGGTCAAGTTTACACCTTGTAATTTTATCAGGGCAAAGAAACGTTGAAATGTCAAGTACACGCTAATGTTATTTAATTTGTTTATAATTAAATTTTTTTAAACTGTAATGAATTTCTCAAATATTAAGTTTATTAAAATTGTACAACAATGATTAAACAAATTTTACATAAAAAAATGTTTGAAATTTTGTAAATGTTTTAGATTCATTACCAAAAAGTTATTACAATTTTATTACTTCCATCTGTTCAAATTAATAAGACACTTTTAAGATACATGTTCGATTTTAAAAATTGCTATATTTAACGTTAAATCATAAGAGTTACATGGAAAATGGTACATAAAAGTTTTTACTTCCATCATTTTATTAATTGTTTTGTAATATATATATGGGATTTTTATCTAACTAAATTTAACAGTAAAAGTGAGGCAAAGTCAAAGTACTTACTTTGATACATCGTTTTTATTTTATTGCAAAGTAAGTTCTCTCATTTAAGATTAATTATTGTAGTTTCACCAAAAACATTATAAGAACGAAATTCACTTGTACTTTACTTTCCCGTCACACATAAATCGATTTATTAACAATACACATTATTATACTTTAATAAAGCTTGATCAATATCAAGTTGCATTGTCCATGCATAAATACATATATCTACACTGCAGAGTTCATTGCGCTGTATCTTCCTTCTGTTTCTTTAAATCGCTACCGCCTGCCATCAGTAATGTTTAAGCATTCAAGTCATAATTGCCATCATCATGAAAAGGCATTGAACTATTAAAAAGATGAAAAAAAAATAAGAATAAAAAGTTTTTCGAAGAATTAAGAAGTAGTAGAGCGTCTACCGTTAAATTCTTATGAAAAAAATTGAATGAAATACTTGCAAGATCATTTTTATTTAAATTAAAGTATTTTTAATGTTTTCAGACAAATTTGTTTATTTTAATGGATATAAGGTTACTTTTATAAATTTTTCTCAACCAGATTTTGCTTGAAACGAAATATTTCATTTTTCATTCGTTCAATCATAATCGAGCAACAATTGATAATTAGAGAAAACATTAGAATTCGTAAATTTCGCATAAAAAAGTGACTAAAAAATCAAACAGAGAGATGCACAAAAAATTGATAATTCACGCAAAAACGATAATTTCCAACCTCGGAACACGATGCATAAACGCAAGACCGCCACCGAATTCCCGGGATTCCTAGACCGATCAGTAGACAGCCCAAAAAAAAGTGGAAAAAAACTCTAGAAAAAATAAAGAAAAAAAAAGTAAGAGGAACCACCGATGAAAGGACACGCATGAGCAGTAGTTACACGCACAACTCACGCTTCGTGTTATACAAAAATATATGTAGCTCGAGGAATCACAGATTCATTATGTACACGCGTATACGAGGCTATCTCCGTTCGGTCGGTCGTGTTCGCGGGGCCTCGGCGACGAGCCGCTCAGTCGTCGTCGGACATGTCGCTGCCGCTGCCGCCGTTGTTGCCGCCGCCGCTGCTGCTGCTGCTGCTGCTGCTGCTCGGCGAGGAGAGCATGGCGCGCTTCTTGTAGCCGCGCCTCGCCACGTCCACCTTCTTCCTCAGCCACTCGAAGTTCTTCATGGCCCGCTCGCGGTCCGAGCTCTCGGCCCGGCCGGCCCGCGAGCTCGACTTCTCCGCCGTCGACGCGCCGTTCTTCTCGCTCGTCGACACGCCCGAGGTGATGCCGCTGTCCGAGGTGGCCGCGGCGCCGTGCTTAGAGATCTTCGCGGGAGTTACGGGAACCGCCAGCGCCACCACCGCCGCCGTATCCTCCGCTGCGACTCCGTTGGGTACCTTGAAACAGGGCCATTTTTTCACTGGAAATCTTTCGTTTTTACTCGTTTGGTTCTCTTGGCTAATTAATGTGCGTGGCCTTTATTCGGGTGATTCTAACACCCATCCGTTACCAGCAGGGAAGTTATAGTCGTAATAAGAAAGTGCTTCCCCGTTTTTGCTAGTCTGATAGATTATAGCATATTTTCTTCGTAAACTTTTCCAAGTTTTGCAATACATCAAAAATTAAAGAAGATATAGGGGACACTTGTCTAGTACCGCTCACCAGCCGTTTCTGTCTTCCACTGCTAGATAGAAGCTTTTAGGTACGGTCATTTGTTGCGTATTATAGTACTATTAAATATAGTCAGAGATCATTGCTTTAAATTCAAAGCTGCAAAAGTTGTTCGGACAAATAGTCGTGATGCTAATTTTGCGTCAAAAATCAATTTTAACATCAGTACTTATTGTGCAAATAAGTTTGTGTCTTTGTAGCAATTTATACATGATATTTAAACCTTTATCTACTAAAACAATCCACGGTGCCCCGGTAATTCCTTGCCCAAGCGCAGTACTATTATCTAAATTGGTAAATTCATTTTGTTCGCAATTCAAGTCTTTTTAAACTATTAGAACTTAAATTATATTGTATGATACTTTTGAGTTTCCCTTTGTATTTTTTTGAGTAGCAAAATGTCTAAAATTGAATACAAGGTAAAACAAACTTGGAAGAATGCAAAGAGAGCAAGAATAGTGATTCTTTTGTTTCTAATAAATGCTAAAGTACAGGTTCATACTAAACATACTATTTTCTTACCTTAAATACTTCTTTAACTATTATTTATTGACCATTTACACCATTAAAACTACGAAAACAATTAGAGGGCAGTACTAGGCAAACCTTTTTATAAATCATAAAAATTAAAATTTTAAACTTGAATTCATAATTAATTCAGATTATTATTTTCGAAAAAATAAATTTTTGTTCTTTAAAAATTCATTCAACAAACAAGTTCCAATTTTTATTTTTAAATTTCACCGTCAAGGTAAAAAGTTACAGCCAAAATAGTTATGGCAGACGGTATTAGGCAAATCACCCCTTAAAAAAGCTATATTTTTTAAATTTTTACTTTCTTATAAATCACCAATTGAAAAAAATGTTATCATGTAACTAGCAAATTTTTCAAAATTTACTATAGGACTACTTTAAATAATGAAAATTGAAATAGTTGAAAACATAAATTTGACGATGCACCAGTGCGGGATTTTTTATTTTTCTTTATAAACGAGTAATAAATGCAAACAGTAAAAGTGTACGAGTTAACCCCTCCCCACCTCTCCTCTACGTACTTGTTATAACGACCCTATTATGCCGAACACAAATATTATAATTGAATTATTTAAGCTAATGAATTTTTTTTCTGTACGATTCGTAAAAAATTTAATATGCAAAAAATAACAACAAATGAATTTCTGTATGAAAAACTATCTCGGGTTCACAACCCAACAAATTTTTATTTTTAGACATGATTTTATAGACGTTTTTTAGAATTCTTATACAATTTACAAGATTTTCGCCGTTCAATTAAAAAAAAATAATTCTCATTATTGTATTGTGATCGTGTGACACATTTTATAAACAAATAGACATTGTTCTTCACTTATTAAGTCTTTTTTCAAAATTAAAACGTTGAGATCTTGTAAATTGTAGTAGGATTCTAAACCGTATGTAAAGAAAATCATAAGTTTAAAAATACAAGATTATTGGGTTGTAAATCGAGTTGATTTTTCATACTCCAGGCAAAAGGCTCATATATTGTTATTTTTTGATTTTTATATTTTTTCGTAAATAGAAAGATTTTATCTATTCAGTGCTGTGTAGTTTCTTTACACATAATACATTAAGACACATCATACATTATAACAATTAAATAATTTTCTATGTATTTCCATGATTCCGAGGAAGTTTTTATTTTAAAAGTGTCAAACTTACTCTTGAAAGAATCTCATTTTTGCATATTCCTTAAAATGAAGTCTGTCTTAAACTGATTGATCCGTCTTCTTTAAAATGCGTTTAAAAGTCTCATACCAATGTAAGATGTAAAATTAGAAATTTATTTTAAGTATATTTTAATTTTTTGTAAGTAATAACTTATTGTAAAAACAATAGATTAATAAATTGATTAGCATAAAATTGTTAACAAAAAGCACATGTGTTACGAAAGGGATGCCGGCGCCAGCAAGCTGTTGCGTATTTACCAACATTTTTGCATTTTCCATTATTCTTATTCAACTTTGAATTCTTATTGATTATCTTAGTCATTCTGTGTTCCGTAAGGGAAGAGTATACCGATTTTTGGGAATTTTTGTTTTTAATTTTTTAAACCGTTATACATGATGGGAAGTATTTAAAACATGTATTCTTAGGACTCATTAAAATTCCTAATCACGTCATAGCTTATTTTCAAACGGAACAAAAGAGGAAAAGTACATAGAAAAGAAAGTGAGAGATGGAGAACTATCCAGCCAAAAGGGGGTTATGCCTATGGTGAATATTAATTTTACATTGTAGGGTGCAAGCTCAAATGCTAATAATTGAAGATACATAATTTTTATATTTTTTAATCTTTCTTAAAACCATTTATTTTAAGAGAAACGCAACTTCTTATATTAGGTATTACTAATTTTTAAATGCATTTTACTCAAAACTACAAATTTGAAATTTCAAAATAGTTCCTGCGCATCAATTTTTAATGAATTGGTTTAAAAATTTTGTACTCGTCTATTTTGACACATTTTGAACGAAACTACAGAGAGATATTTCACTAAAACAAATATATGAAGGTTAATTTATGACATTTCTAACTAAAATATGAGCTAATTTATTGGATAAATTGTTTAATAAATCTTAAATGAGAGTAATAATAAATATAAATTGAAATTTTTTTTTCAATCTGTACCTTTTTTAATACTGTTTTAATATATCATATGTCATTAGTTTTTTTTCATTACACAAAAAATAGTTGCGCAGGAAGATTTTATAAAATTTGTGTTTTATCACTGGTTTAATAGCTATAAATGACATTCATGGCAGTTAATTATATTGGATAGGGCTTAAAACATCCTTCTTTTATGTACGTAATCATATAATCATAAAGAAAGAAAAAATTTCCTAGATTTAAAAGTTATCTTTAAACGTATACTCTTCCCTTAAGATATTCCAAACACAGAAAAGAAAAAGTTGACTTGAAATAACGAAAACTACGATGTAGGAGGAATGAAATCAGTCTGTGCCCTTACCGTGATCGCCGGCTCTCTCTTGGTCCGATTGTTGCTGCACTCGAGCTCGCTGTTGCCGACCTTCTGCCGCTTGCTCTTGACGCGGTTGTCGCGACGCGGCGCGTGATTCGCGGACGTTTTGCTTTTGTTGCGGGTGCTGGCCTTTCGCTTCGGTGGCTGCTCCTTGGCGGAGCTGTCCGAGTCAGTTTTGGCGGTGCGCGCTGCGGCTGCGGCGGCGGCGGCGCGCTTGTCCGCGCTGCTGCCGCTGCTCTTGTTTGTGGCCGCTTTGCTCGTCGCGGCGTTCTCCTCGACGGAGCTGCTACTGCTGGAACGCGAGCGACGCTGTCGCGGCTCCACGGCCAGCGGAGTCGTGGTGTAGCGCGTGCGGCGCGACGGCATCAGGCCGCTGCTTGTGCTCGGCTGCGTCGCGTCCACCGGCTGCTGTGAGGAATAAAAATACGGAGATTATAGTATCAATGATGCATGAATTGGATTATAACTTTAAAAAAAAAGAAACTTTTTACACTTTTAAAATGAAATTTCAATAGTTATATTTATTATATTTTATTAATTAAATATTTACGTTCTAACATAGGTAAGTATACGACTATATTGTAGGGCACTTTACTCAAAAAATAGCTAGAAAATTCTCTTTATATAGATTTTCATGTATATTTTTATAATTTCAGCTTGCTTTGTTATAGTTAAGACACTAAGTTATAAATAGCGCTATTTAGAGAGGGTCTGTGGCTATATATATTTATATAGGAAAAAAATACCATACAACAGTTTATAAAAGTCCTATGTTATAAATAGTGAAATGTACTTAAAAAGAGACCATACCTATCTTGAAAAAAAAAATTGTTCTAACAAAATCGTGATGTCACAAGTGAACATATTGTCAATTAAAAAAGAATCAGTAAAAGCAAAAAAAAAATATTATTTCTTAATCAGTTTTGAATCTTTTGGGACTTATTCTTTTCTTTAAATATTTATGTACAAAGTAAATGTAAATAAATTATAAAACAATTTATATAAAACATGACAAAGCTAATTATTTATAAAATTTTACATGTTTACTTATAAATTTATTTTAGCTTTCTCTTGTTTCAAATTAATTATTATAAATTTTTCTTCCGTTATCTTTGTAGATAAATGTTCAAAGAAAAGAATAAGCTTCAAAACATTAACATTGATTAAGAAATAATAAAAAATTTTGAGGTTTTACTGAATTTTTTTAATTGACAATATTTACACTTGAGACATCACGATTATGCTGGAATAATTTCTTTTCTTATAGATTTAGACGGCCCTCACAAAGACTAGCACATTTCAGCACTTACTACGAAGAGTACCACATTTGGAAATCCCCCTCGAAGACTAGTACTTTTCACGAGTTTCTCACAAAGACTAACACTTTTCATAAGTTTCCCACGAAGATTAGCACTTTTCGTATAGAATATATAAATTAGTGCTGTACCGATAACTCCCGAAAAGTCGGATCAATTAATTTTTTATCGGATTCAGGTCAGGCACTAGACTCTGTTGGTACTCAAAATAGTATTGGTTTACCTGAAAAAATCAGGCTACCCAAATAAATAAAAGTGGCCAAAAAAAGTCAGACGGTGGAAAATGTGCTAGTCTTCATGGAAAAATCATGAATTGTGCTAGTCTTTGTGGTGAAAATCCAAATGTGTTTCTCTTCGTGGGAGTCTTCGTAAGGGCCATCGATATGGACTCTTCATAAGTACATTTCACTATTATGTCATAGGACCTTTGTAAACTCTTGTATGATTTTTTTTTGTTTTATGTTCTATATGAGCAAATCCTAAATGAGCAGCTACAGAAAATCGGAATAAACGCCAAATTGGATGTACAGTCATATTAGCATTAAGTAATTTAATTAATAAAAGCACTTATTGAGTCGTTAATAACTCGGCTCCTATTGGTCAAACATTTTTCTTTCACAACAGAGAATTAAAGTAGACGTTAAAAGCTTCAATTTGAGACGTCAAAGATCAAGAAATATTATTTCCATGCAAAGTTATACGTAAATAAAGATAGTGATAAAAAACGTCAAAAATACGTAAAAATGATAGACATCGTATTTTCTCGTCATTTTCGACATTTTTGTTATTTGTGACGGTTTTTATCCCTATCTTTATTTGCGTATAACTTTACATGGAAATAATATTTTTTAATCATTTTCGTCTCAATCTTTAATCCTCTGTTGTGCAAGAAAAAATGTTGACCAATAGGAGCCGAGTTATTAACGACTCAATAAGAGCCTTTATTAATCACAAATTACTTAATGGTAATGTGATAGTAGATCAAACTTGGCCCTAGAAAGGGTATTGTTCACTATATTTTCCGTTTTTAGAATGCCAAAAATGTGCTCTGGTAAGTGTGCGAGTTTCCTATTTTCTGTAGAATTGCTCATATATAACGAAATACCCTCCTTAATAATAAATTGAAAAAAGCTGAAGTTTTGAAACAAATTTTAGGGTACCAATGGAACCTTAAATAATTTGTCTAAAATAAATAGTTTAAAAGTGTATATCTAATAAATCTATGCAAATATCATCAACAAAAGTTAACATCTAATTATATTGCTATCGAAATAGTACAGAAACTGAGACGATTAGATTTTTGGGATAGAAAAACTGAAGCCGTTAGATTCTTGGATAACTAAAACAACGAATGACATCGATAATCCTCACATATGAATTCTTATCTGCGTGCAGCGTCGTTTGCTGCTCTTCAGGCTCCGTGTCGCTGTCGTCCCTCGTGTTGCTCTGTTTTCTCCTCGTCCTGTTCCTCCTGAGCGAGACGCGCAGGCTGTGTTTCCTCTTGACGCCTTTACTGGGTCTCAGCGTGATCTTGATGGTCTTGTTTTTGCCGCGCGTCGCGCGATTGTTCTCCGGCTCACTCGCCGATTCCGCGGATTCCGCGGCGTTGTTGCTCGCCGTTGTCGTCGTCGTCGTCGAGGCTGTCGTAGCCGCGGCAATAGCGGCAGTGGCGGCTCTTCTCGAGGTAGAGCTGTTGTTTTTCGACTGGGAGCCGGCTTCGAGGGCGGCGAGACGCATGAGCTTGTCGCGCCGGTTCGCGATCAGCCGGGTTATGCGATTCGGCGACTCGAGCGGTCGCTCCGGCGAGCCGAGGAAGCAGCGCATCAGCTGGTGATCCGAGGCCGTCGAGTCTGTTTAGAAGAAAAATATATTTTTATCAATCCAGCCTTGTTATTTATTATAGATTTTTATAATCATCACAAAGTTCCTCTCGTCTTTTCTTATATAATTTTGCAAAGAGTATGTCAGTGTTGCTTATTCAAAGAGACAACTTTGTGATGATGATTTTTTTGTATTTTTTCAACAAATTATCATGTTTTATAACTTGAGGATTTTCAATATACTAGTCTTAAAAATGTGTTTATAGTTGTATGTGTGTGTGCGGGTGTGTGGGTGTATGGGTTCATGTGCGTACAAATTCACGTGCACTCGTCAGTATGTGGCATATCAGAGATTTTTAACCCATTGGCATACTTGATGTCCCAAATTTTTTACCTCAAAAATATAAAATATTCTTTCGAAAAAGTGACGAAAATAGCCCTTGGGCGCAATGTAACATTTGTTGGTCTAACAGTTATATTTAAATAAACTTATTACAAAATAAAATTTACATTGTTTTTATAGCCCAACGTCGTCCTTAAAAATAGCAACAAAAAAATTCTAAATTTAATTACTAATTAAAATTTATACTTTTCAATTAAAAATTGGTTTTTGTTTAAAAATATTGTGTTATGTTTTTATTTTGAAAAACTGAACAAATTTTAATATGTTTGTATACCTACATAATCTAATCCAATCTATGCTAATCTAATATAATCCTCTTATCATTTTAAAAATAACAGTTATTAAAGATACTAGAGTGCTTACCCTCTGAATCTGATTGATTATGATCTGTAGCGTTATTGTTTTCAGGATCACTTGGACTTTGTGGGGTTGGTACATCTTCCGAACTCCAGCTTTCGATTTCTCGTTGAACAAGTGAATCAAAAAATGCCATCATTCTTTGATCTTCGTCAGTTGATTGATGGCTATAATCATGAGTCATGAACTGACCGCTTCTTAAAACTAAGCCGATATATTCATCGTGTGTGTATACCCTGCGCTGCTTTTCTGCTTTATCATCATCTCTCTAAAAGAATTTGTAGATATTTTAGAAACAAACTGATAGTACATATAAGTAATCTTTAAATATCTTTTTATAACACTTGTACGAAAACGCGTTTTTTCATGCCCATATAGCGCCACTAAAGTGGCCGTTTTTCGACCGGTGGGCGAAAAAGAAATTCAGCGGGGAAAAAATGTATTTTTCGAGCGGTTGCGACACCTGTGTAGAAAATCCGTAAGGAGGAAATGAACTCATTTTCATTCTTATAAAAAATTTTCAAAATTTCAAAATATTCAAAAAATTAAAATTTTTCAAACAATTCAAAATTTTAATAAAATTCTAAATTTTTAAAAAATTTCAAAATTTTGACTTTTATTAAAAGTTTAAAATTTATTTAAAAAATTTTAATTCTTTGAAATTTTTTATTTTTTGTTAAAAATTTTTAATTTTTTTGATATTTTTTTTTTTAAATTTTGAAATTTATATTTAATATTTATTTTTAATTGTAGTTTGTTTGTGATTGGCTCACGACTCAAAATGCGCCACTTCCCATCCACCTTACACATATAAAAATGGCCTATTATATATGCACTTATTGAGAAAGATATATGGTGTGTAACAGGGGAGGGCAATTTTTAGCTAGGGTGATGATTTTAGTGCTAAATCAATCGACCGTCGCTAGAAATGCCCCCCCCCCCTTGTTGCACAATGTACTATTATCGCCCGCTATAGCGGGCGGTAAAGTAAATTTTCGAAAATCAGCTCTAAATGGTTTTAAGCAACCCTAAACATCAAGTACCATTCGGATGATACCACATGTTTAGGTGTGCTTAAACACTCTAGTAGGCTGATTTTACAGTCTACCAACCATGCGTTTGCACCGTGTCGAAGAATGGCCAAATTTAGTTTCACTTCATAGGTATAACAAAAAACACATTATCAATACATGTTTGACAAAAAATACGGTGTGCACCATGGGGGAGAGGCGTTTTTCGCCCTTGTGTGTTTGCAATACTCGTCTTTAGCTCGCAATACGCACTCGCCTTTGGCTCGTGCTTGCTCGCCTTCGACTCATATTGCAAACCTCTCACGCGGGCCAAAAAAGCCTACTTTTCCCCCATGGTACACAATATACTATTACCTTTAAGCCTCCTAAACATTTATCACCAAGCGGGAACGGCGACCATAATTTTATAATTTTTTCGACTCCTGAGGAGGCAATGATACAACTGGCTTTATTGTAACGAACTTGATTAACAATGGATCTGTGACCACGTAGAATCATGTGTGCAGAATCTACCCATTTCACAGTTTCATCGGTAGGAATTTTCCACATGTACAAATTAAAATCATCTGAACCTGTGAATTAAGATTTAATTTAATTTAATAAATATTTCTTTCATACTATTACTTTACTGATGTTAAATTCTTAAATTTCATACCTGACAGTATGTATTCATCATTGTTTCCAGCAAAACAGCATGATTTCATTGTACAACTATTATAGTATCCAGGGTGATCAAATTGACATAAATGTGTTGCAGACTTCACAGCATATAAAACAGGAGGTAATCTCCTTCGTATAGCAAGTAATGTTGTGCCCGCTTTATTAAATCTAACATTCATGCAACTTTGTGCTGGTCCTTCAGATCCATAACGCAAAACAGGCCTAAAAATTAATCAAATCATGATATTTTTCTTCGAGTTCTCTTTAGTTTGATAGTCTAAATATATTTATATAAAAAAAAAATTTCATGTATTTTGTATGTACTTGAAACAATATAAAAAATAATTAGCAAAAATTAAAATGTAAACCAAATTTGTATAATATTAAATTTTAATTATTATACAAAAAATAAAGAGATTCTTTTAAAAATATTTCAATTTTCTTACTTTAATGGTTTTCGCACATCCCACATACTAACTCCTTCTTTTGCATTTGCAGTGGCCAACATGACTGGATCAACTGGATTGAACATTACTGAGTGAAAAGGATTTTTGTGTTGTGCCACACAGAAGAAGGATTCTGGAGAGTTAGCAGATCCTCTTATATCATAAATAAGAACACGCCCATCATCACAGGCGCTTGAAAAAACATTGTCATTGTGCGGATGGACTGATAAACCATAAACTGGCTTCTCATGGCGAAAGAAGTTTAGGACTTCAGTTCTGTAAATGATAAATTTCAAAATAAAGCACCGTTTTAAATTTTTTGATATAACTATATTTTACGGATTTAAATATAAAATTGTTATTCACTGATAATATTCCAAAAGCCAAAACATTTGAAAAGAATTAAATCATAAAATACAAGCATAAGAACATGAATTAAATTATTTTTTAATAACTTTTTCTACACTTTACTGTAAAAATTTAAAAGTTATTAAATAGGTACAAAATTGTGTGCTCATTAGCTAAATAAATTATATACACTGACTTACGTTTTTAAATCATGAACAATGACCTGGTCATCGTTTCCTGCAGAAAATATTTTGGATTTACTACTATCATTGCCAACGCAAAATATATTGCTCATATGTTGAGCTTTCATCACAATAGGTTTTCCATGTTCTTGAATTGCTTTTTCCACATTCCATAAGAGAACTCTTTTGTCATCTCCACCTGTCACATAAAGGATAATAAGCAAGTTCAATAAAATATTATTTTTTTAAACAGTTATAATATTTCATAATTTTTCATATATACATAATCATACGTGGCCTCATAAAAAGTCCCAATGTACATTTAAAATTTTTTACATACATAACTACTATTTTTCATTTAACAGTGAAACTGAAATACACATTTGAATGTAAAAATAGATATTGGAATGTTTATGTTCCAAGATACTTCAAATTTTATCATGATGAGCATTCATAAGCCATATCATAATGACTGCTATTGCATTTCGATCAGGTCATAATGGACAAAAAAATAATTTTATCATTAAGAATTCCAAAATGCATGCAAAAATAAAATATGAAATCTCAGTAAAATATTTGTAGATATTCATGTAGATATTTATTTATTTTATATGCATAAATTGTTAATATTAATTTATTACATTTTCATGAAACATCTAAATTTTTGTATTTAAATTTCTTTCAGACTAATTTTTTTATACTGTTTAAATATTTATATACTGTATAATAACAAATATATGAATATTAAAATAAGTCATTTTTTATAACAATTGCATAATGATAAAGCATTTTACTATATTATATCTTTGATTTGAATTATTGGTCCATGAAACTTCAGTATAAATCTGCTAAGATAAATATATATAGGAAAGAAGCTGAATTGGTTGCCAAATCATGCCTTGAAATATGAAGCCAGACAAAAATGAAGAAAAAAAAAGGATACAAGAAAAACTGTAAAGAGATATGCTTTTAGACCCCATGTTCTACATTTCAAAATGACAATAAATGGAAATTCATACAAAGAATCATTATTAGTACCACATTTTATGACTTGAAAATATTTTATGTAGTTACATTAATGAAAAATTGTATTTTTTTACAAGAACTTAGGTAGAGAATACTTCAAAGAATCAAGAATATATAATAGAACACAAAAGAGTTTGATAGTTTTTAATAGAATAGGATTATGAATTAAAGTTGATTCTACAGAATAGAAAATTATAACAAGTTAGATTAATTGTATTTGCAGTTAGAAAAGTACAACATTAAGTAATGAATTAGTAAGATAAATTTTTTCTTTTTATGTAAGTATGCATCCAAAAATAAATGAATATGTCATGCTTGCATACATCTGCGCAACGTCAGACATTGTCATTACTTCTGACTTTCACACATAACATTGATCCATAAATCCAGCTTAAGACATATAGAAAAAAAAGTATGCTCAAATTTCATTTGCAACCTCTACAAAGCATCGACTAACCAGAGATGAGTATGTCGCCCTCCTCGGAGAACTCGATGGCATTGATGCATCCATAGTGCGAGTAGAGATCCTTCCTGAACAGATTCTGAGCATTGGTCATTCTGGACTTGACGAGGCTCTTGCAGTAGTCGACCTTGTCGTCGATCTGCCTGCCCAGGATGTAAGACAGGGGATTGCAGGGATCCCTGATTCCGCTGGACCTGGCCATGATGCCCGCTACTTGGCCCTCAGACTGCTGATTATTATGATGATGATGATGATTCTGATGATTGTCCAGCTTCCTCTTCTTCCTGCCGCAACGACGGCAACACGATCGCCAGCGACCTGCCCCCCTCGCAACCGTCGCCGCCGCCTCCTTCCTGCTGCTGCTGCTCCTATCTCCCATTTAATGCCAAGGGCTCTCCTCCCCCCCCTTTCTCCTTCTCTCTTTCTTTTGTGCGTATATGTGCGTGTACGCCTCGAGCCAAACCTCTTTACTAACCAAAAGGAAAAATAAACTCCGTTCCTCCCTTCCTTTTAGCCTCTCCTTGGGAGAATCTCCTCAGATCCGTTTCGCCATCGCAGCAAGTACCTGCTGGCGCACTGCTCTTATTTTTCTCCACTCTCCCTCTCCCCCTTTTTCTCTCTATGCACACACACACACACGCGCGCACACCGCTTTCCTATCGCAATCGCGATGTATATTACGACACTCTCTCCCCGCTTTGTTTTCCTTTTTCTTTAGCGTGCTTCTCCGTTGAAGTCGGGGGGCCCCCTGGATGCGAAGAACCGAGTCCCTCCGATCCGCGGAGTAAGCCGAGAAAATGCAAGTATTATATATAAATAAGCTCTTGGCTCGCTGGTATATACCTGCCGTGTAACAGCGCTATCAGCTGATCGCGAGGAAGATGAACGCTGCTCTAGTAGTCTACTGCCGCGGTCAGTTGACGCTCGAGCTCGACTCCTCGATTGCTATACCTCTGGCTCGCTGGCTCCTGTTTATCCGCAGGCCTGGTCTTTGTACTCCGGGGAGGACGAGCAGCTTGTTCCATGAGGCCTGCCAGAAGCGAGTCTCGCTTTCCATGTCTCGTACACTCGACGACTGCATGCATGCAGATGCACACGTGTTGAGCCTTTCCTATGCAGCTTCTCTCTTTCTCTTTCTCTCCGCAGGCTATAGGTACTCTGCAGCTCGTGATTCGTCGACGACGCGAGCACTGCAACTTCCGAGTGGAGCGCCTTTATTCCCTTCTCCACTTCTTCTTCTTCTTTATCTCTTTCTCCTAGTTTTAAGGCTCACGAATTTCTTCTTGCAGAGCCTTTCATTTCTCATAGATTAGCGTTGCGGACGTGATGATTAGAAAAATACTCATGGCCTTGAAATCGGACGAATCTACGAGGTATTTCCTGTGTTTTCCTATGCTAAGTAGGACGAGCTTCTCATTTCCATATAAAGAAAGACGTTCTTCGAGAGATTACGACGAACGACTGAAAGGCCAGCGTGAATTATCGGTCCGCCCGCACTAATACACGCGCGCCGTGCGTCAGGCGTCTCGTCCGCCCCCCACTAATACAGTGTCCTCTCTTTACACGACATATAGGTACACAGATACGCACGAGTCAGAACAACAATATACATGAAACCGGCTTTGATGGTACCTATGACGCGTCGTTGCCGACGCCGAACTGCTGCCGAGTGCCGCTGTGCTGCTGCGCCGAGAGGAGAGTCGCCGCTGCCGATGATGTGCCAAACCAAAACACCGTCGGAGTGGGGAGACGGAGATGGAAATCGACTGTATACTCGTTGGAGCTCGCGTTTGGAGAGAGTGAGAGGCGCACTTTTAACATTTAAATTCCCCCGTGCTGCGGTGCGTGTCTCCCGTGTCCCTTTAAAAATGTGTGCTGCTGATATGGATGTCTATATCTATGTATGTATACAAGAGCGACATGAATTGTATCTGCGTGCGAGCGACGACCGAGTTGACTGTTGGAGCTGTTGGAGGCCTCTACTAAGTACACTGCGTGTTTACATTTTATTGTTTATCGATATGTTATATACGACTGCGTGGCGCTGCTCCGTTTTCAACGACTCTCGTCTCTGATATGGGTATTTTGCACTGACGACAATTTAACGGGGATGTTGAAGGGATATCTTTTTGATTTTCTTCTTTTTTATCATGTATATAGGACTAATAGTTTTTACCGAATGATGGGCAAATTTTTCTATGTTTCTAAATATTATTAAGTTTTTTGCAGCTTAATTTCTTTTGTTAAACCTAAATTATTAGGAATATAATGTGCTTGAAACTGTAAATTCAAGTTATGTAAAATATTAGTTTTTAAAACCAATTCTAAGAAAAAACTAAAAGTTATACATGAAAATACATTACTTTGTATCCTGGTATCTTACATGTTAAGTATCAAAACATTGAGGTTAACCCTAGTGAAAATTTCCATATAAATATATAAGATCTTGCCTGGGATCGCATATATTATGGGATCTCATATGGGAAGTTGATATGGTTTCCCATATGGAATCTCATGTGAGATTTTTTTTATATAAAATTTTTTATAAATAAAATAATTTTGATACACATTATGATGTATTAAAACATAATTTAATACAAAAAACGATAAAAAAGTAAAAAGAATGAGAAACAAAATTTTGAACCCACTAAGAGCAAGTGTGGGCATTGCTGCGGACACCTCGAATATACTACGGATTTTACAAAATCGACAAAAATACTACTTTTTAGTAAGTATTTCTTTATAAAATGTTTATTTTCGCTGTAATTTTTAAGAACACGTAAGTACCCCATTAGCCAGGCTTGCCGTGGCAAAATCGCGGCAATAGTTGCTGTGCAATGTTTGTTAACAAGTTGCTACCAATTTGCTCTCAAGAAATGACAAATATCAAGGATTGATGTCAATGTGCCGTAAAAATGACTGCAAATGCTTGCCACCAAATTGCTCCCATATACGGACGCAGATTTACTTACATTTTATGTATAACTGTTGCTGCAAGTTTTGTACATCAATTTGCTTTCAACTTGTTTTCAATATTATTAAAATATTATATTATTTTATTTTCAATATTATTCACATAATATTCAATAAAAATACTCATATATGCGACAGTGCGAGAGAGATGGGGAGGAAATTAATAACAGCATATTGTTGGAAATTTGTGTGATATAAAAATCGAGAAATATGATGATAATATGATGGCAATTTATTCCCATGATACGCCTGCACATCATGAGCAATAGTTGCTGTAATTTTGCCTTCACTTTGCCCTTATAATTTACTTCAATACTTGATACAAAATTTCCAGCATATACGGACGCAGTTTTACATCAAATTTAAGGAAATCGATAGCAAAACGTGTATGTCAAATTGCTAACAATTTGCAATACATCTGGCTAATGAGGTATGTACGTTTATGCAAAAAACGCATTTTTGTATATATATTTATATAATAACCAACGAAGTCAACCGCAGTAATAATAGGTACACTACACCATTGGGATTTAAAGTGTCATGTCCGAAGCAAAGCAGTTTTGACGATTTTTTCTTTCCTAAATAAACATAGACAATGGATGGATTTTAAAACTAATTATACCTATAATTAACTCTATTTTTTAATCATTTATTAAACTATTTAAAATTTGTCATTAAATTATTTTCTTTGCAGATTCTGAAACGGCAAAACGTGTAGAATATTTTTACATAATTAATTTCTAAATTCATCCGTTTAATATGCTTATTAACGAAGAAGAAAGTGTCGTTACTGCTTTGCTTCGGACATGACACTTTAAATCCCAATACCTTGTTCCGATTTTACTGCGGATCCTAACCTGTGAATTGTATACACAGTAATCGTCGCAAAGTATGTAATACATGTCTAGCTGCAGTAATACAAACAATATTCTTAAAGCAATTAGGGTGACTCTCCAATAGGTGTCATCGTGCAGTTGGCCGTGTCGCTGTGTCGTGCACATGTGTCGCTGTGTGCATGACGCTGTGTGCACGGAATAGAAGAGAGGGGGACGCTGCCAACTGCAAAATTCACTTTTCGTTGCTCCGAAACGAGGAGTAACATAACCATAATATGTTTGGCTCATACGTCAACCGCATATAAGTTGGCAGCGTCCCCTCTCTTCTTTCCCGTGCACAAAACGACATGCACACAGCGACACATGTGCACGACACAGCGACACGGCCAACTGCACTTTCTTATGAATCGATTCTTGAAACGGTTAGATTTGATATACAAAAAGAATCACATCTACATTTGTTCGTACGCGCGATATCTTCAACGCGTTTCGCTGTGAACACGACAGATATTGTACACAAAAATAGCGTCATTTTACGGCCAAGTGACGCGAACATGGAAGTACAAAATACACAGGCTCTAGTTATAAACATTCAATAAAAATAATTTTTTCCACGAATTGACATATTTATTTATTATTAAAAAAAATTATAAGGATATTCTCAGATTTATTAGTAATTAAAGAAATATTATTTTCATTGAATGTCCATAAGGGTGTGTCCAGATGGAGGACAAAAATATGGTCTGTCCTCTCTAGTTCGTATTCCATCGTTGTTTCGCTGTCCCGTTTTGAATTCAAACGTTGAATTGCATCTATACGTCTATACTCTCAATGCTCCACTGCAAGGGCTAAATTTGCTCCGAAGATCCGGAGTGACTTTAAACGGTTTTAACGTATCAAATCCCAACGTTTGAATTCGAAACTGAACAGCGAAACAGCGATGGAACACGGACCAGAGAGGACAGACCATATTTTTGTTCTCCATCTGGACACAATCCAAGAGCCTGTATTTTTGTACTTCCCAGATTGCGTCACTCGACCGTAAGATAGCGCTATTCTTGAAAATAAGATAACATATACTATATACGACATGCTCATAGCGAATAGCATTCCTTCTGATTGCGAGCCCTTTACATTATCACGATACCTAAGTACGTGACATAAGTAGTCCATTAATATACATGCTTATCACCCTCGCTACTCTCAGGCGCTACCGCACGGGAGTATCGAGGGAAGTTTAAGACTCAGTGAACTTTCAACGAGACATTTGTTTGTTAACATTTTAAGAAGTTTCTCAGAAAATTACAGATCAATTGGATGAAAAGTGGCAAAGATAGAGCGATTTTGCCAAACTTGCACGCTCCGCGCGAACATTAGCGGGTCTGCGCGATACATGACGCTCGCAGCGTATGTCAGTCATATAATGCCGTTTACTTGAAGATTTGCTGTCCTTTTTTTTAAAAAATACATACTTAATATATTCATACTATTTAATACTGTCGATTTACAGTGTAGAAGTTAAGAAAAATAAGTATCTGATGAAACAATAAGAAATTAAATAAACAAAGCAAAGGCAAAATCAAACGGCAGTTATTCATAAAGTTGTTGAATTTTTAAATCTTTGTACGAAAGTTTTAGAAATTATTGTTAATTCTAAATGTTATATACACTAGATAATAAATGGTTATAATAAAGCGTTCAAATGAAATTCACACACATTAAAAAGAATATTGCAGCGTAAATGAATTGAATAGTAAATTACAATCTTTAAAATATAAATTTCTGGGAAACATATAAATTTCACAGATTTTTGACATTGTTCAGTAAATTAGAAACTTCAAATAACTAATACTTATATTTATTTATATTTCTACATTAAGATTTATTTACAATTTAGTCGCAATACATACAACGCGTTTCAAAAACATATTACTTTTTTTTTCCTTTTATTGTTTTTGTTTTCTTTTCTTATTTATTAATTTTTAATTCTAATTTTTGCTTTTGTTCGTCGCTTACTTTTCTTCTTTTTGTTGAGACAACTTCCGTTTTTCGAACTTTTTTGTTACCATGTTCTTCTTTCACATTCTTTGTTTTACTGACAACAGTTTTAATAGAAGTTGTTTTTAAAAATTTTTTACCAAAATGTTGCCCATTAGTAGTACAAAATTGCAATAAATGTTTAAAATCCTTTTCTTTTTCTTTCGTTATTCCTACCTTTTTAGCTAATGATACTTTCGACAAATCTACTTCACTGCTGTTTCTTAGTTTAATTATAATTGGATTGCCATCATAATCGTAATACAAATCAATTTGTCCGTTAGGAAAATATACAATTCTAACAACTTTGCTTATTTTAATTACATTTTTCTGCAAGTCTTCGTCTTTCGCAAACAGTTTTTCATAATCTTTTACTTCGCACTGTGAAATAGCAACCATTTCGAATGGAGGATTTCTAGAATTTTTTATTAGTTGCACATAATCGTTTTCTGTTTCAATTCTTTCTTGCTTTTTTTTCTTACTACCATACAAACCGAAATTTCGGTCACACTGGCAGTAGGAATGCCCTCTAACGGGAAATAAATGTTGGATTTCTAATTGCAATTTGTAAGATAAAAATGAAAAGAATTTCAAATTAATGTAATTTCGATTTTGACCTCCTGCAGCATCAGAAAAGAAAAATATTTTATCGAAAACGTTTAGTTGTAGTTCTTTCCTTATCGCATACTCAATCATATTACATACGCTGTTGGCGCCCTTTTTTTAAATCCCTTCAAGGAAATGGAACATGTAACTTCGATCACTATCGAAAATGTGTACATTAAACAAATACATCCAAATTAAACGACGAAAAAATTGAGAATTAACTGGTAGTTTTGGCAATGGCAAGTTTTGACCAAAGTCAAATTCACATTTTAGTACATTTACAGTGGACAACATTGAATTTTTTAAGTTTTTATACTTTTCAACTTCCACGATATGTTCAAAATACTCATTTTCTCGTCCTTTGTTAGTTTCATAAGTAAAACAAAGATCACATACATCAGTACGTGGCAGACCAATAGAGAAATTCACAAAATTATTAAAATAATTAAAATATGTTGTTTTATCAATAGGAATAGCTTCACTCCCTGTTACAGCTGCATAAAAATCCAAAAAGGAAAAATAGAGTGAATGTAATGTTAACGATGTATCAAGAAAATAGTAAAGCTTTGAGCTTTCTCTAGTATAATGTGACTCAGAATGCGGAAGGCTTTTACAATGTTCCAGAATTAAAGTTTTGACATCTTCAGTTAGCTTTACCTTGTGATTATCTTGTTTTCCTCTATTATCAGACATCGTTTTGCCACTTACTATTTTTTCTTGAACCGTTTTTATTCTTCGTTCTCCAATTTGGAAAATACTGCAAACAAACTTTCGACAAATATCGATACTAGTGCTTTTGTAGTAACAATTAAATTGCCACTGTAAACGTTTTAATTCTTGTGTCGATTCTTTTCTTACAATCATATTTTCTAATATTGTATTCTGTACTTGAAAATCTCCACTGCGCCAAAATTTATGAAACATACTTTTTTGCCATTCATGATCTACTTTTAAAAAACAAAATTGATTACAGCTTCATTTTAAATGATTTGAAAATAGTGCATTTTGACACGGGTGTGGAAGTTGATTAACGCATGGGATGCATAAGTAATTAAAATAATTAACCTCAAATTGTTTATTTACATAATATTTCACAACAGCATAACAATTTAGAGAGTTCTTCGTTTTAATTAATTTCGAGTTTTATATACATGTCATTCAATCATATTTGCAACAGAAATTCTTTTTTATAACACGTCTTACGATATTTTACTTACCTTATTTTTACAACTTTTATTAATAGTTTTTTTCCATGCATGCTCATTTCTAATTCTTTTACGTCCTATATTGATCGACATTATGCTTATAATTTATTTAGCAAGTAAAACGTTTTTTAAAAAGATTAAAGAAATTAACAAATTTGTGAATAAATGCAGCTTGTAAACGAACAAGAAAATCAGTGTGATTTCAATGCGAAACGAGTTCGACTTTGTTTTGTTTATTTCAGGATAACTTTTATCATGTTTCTTAAATTATTTCTTATTCTATGACTGACATACACTGAGCGTCATGTATCGCGCAGACCCGCTAATGTTCGCGCGCATCGTGCAAGTTTGGCAAAATCGCTTTATCTTTGCCAATTTTCATCCAATTCATCTGAAATTTTCTGAGAAACTTCTTCAAATGTTAACAAACAAATGTCTCGTTGAAAGTTAGTTGAGTCTTAAACTTCCCTCGATACTTTTTTCGTTGAACATACTTAACCATATAAAAGGTAGCTCACTGGTTTGCAATTAAATTGTTGAATGAAAAATATTTAATATTTAACTATCTATGAGTTTATTAGCAGCGCTAGACTATTTTACGAGTCTATGCAAAAAATAAGCAAGATCCGTTCATATTTGTCGGAGCTGCAGCGAGCTAAGTTTAAAAAACGTGGTGCAAATAAGATTTAAAATTTTGCCTTTTATTTTTTTTTTCAAATACTAAACATTGTACAAACAAAGTATATATATAAAAAGTTGCCATTTTTGATCCTCTGCACGATACTATTTTTTAAAATTCATTTCCGTAAAATTGCAAATTTTGGTCACCATGACGTCAATTTTGATATAACGGCAGCCGGGCCGAGCGCTAAGGACGTTTTAGAATCGATGCCTTCAATTGAGTTAGAACTTATATACTGAGTTTTAATAACGATCTTTCAAATAGGTCAGGCAGATGACGCAGAGTTGGAAGACAAGAAATTGCTTACGAAAAAAGTATAATAAATAATTTGTTTGCTGTAATTAATTATATTATCTTAAAAATTGTTCGAAAAAGATTAATATTCTACAAGAAATTGTAAAATAACTTAACTTATAAACAAGATAAATTTAATTTTCAATAATCGACAAGAAAAACCTTCACATTTAGACCGTTCCAACATAATTTTTGTAACACATAAATCCTATTAACTAAATCTAGAAAATACTTGCCAGTTTTTTAAATGATTAAATAGGTACATATGTTTCACACAACTTAGCTTTCTCTATCAATATTTCTAAATTTTTAAATTAATGGTGATATTCGCTATTTAAAAAATAAAATGTTTTTACCAACTGAGATTACTACATTACTCTAGTGTAGTAATTATTGTGTTATACGTAAAAGTACACTTTTTCTCCTTAAATATAGCATATTTTAAAAATGTTCCAAGCGTCCGCTCTCTCAACTTAATTAAGGAGCTAATTCTATCTATATTGACCTCAAAATAAAAACATTTTCTACTATAATTTAAGTAATCACTCTGAATGATATTTAAGTCAATATATTATACAACAATTAGGTATCCTCGTCTACCTAAAAAAATTCTTTTTAGCGAAATTCCATTATTACAAAAGTAGTTATTGTCAAGAAAGACTTGGAGAAACAGTGAAGACGTTTTTGTTTGTTATTTTATTTGAATTTTTAATGTCTCATTTTGTTACTTGAAAAATTTCTATACCCATATACAAATGGTAGATCATCGACTAACCTGCAAAGTTACGTCCAATCGTTTATAAGTTTGTACATGGTGTTATAAATGATTTTATAAATAATCGGTCATAACTTTGCAGGTCATCTGATGATATACAATTTTTTTGAGATCTCTAAAATTAAAATCGGTTAAAAAACAAAAAAGTCTCCACTGCTTTATTAAATTTTACTCTAATTGACGATATGTAATTTTACAATAACGGAAATTCGATATAATTTTTTTTAGTTTGACAAAAAGTATCATTATGTGAGATTAAATTGTAGTAAAAAATGTTTGTTTTTATAACATATATTTGCTGATAGAACCTCCTGAAAAGGAGGTTGGTGACCGCCCGCGGGGGCAGTGCGGTGCGAGGGGAAATTTTAAATCCTAAATGTTGTGAGTGTTGTGCCCGAAATTATAGAAACTACTATCCACGTCTAACATTAGATCCATGCTTCTAAGACGAATATCGCAATATTCCGCAGAGTTTAACTCGCCATTACTCGAAAACATGTCGATAAAAAGTTCTGAAAATTGTATGCATTATCATACAAGATATCTAACTCCGTATGTCGTACATAAAAATTTTGAAATGTATTCCGTAAAAGAACCCCTGTGGAAATAAAAAAGTAATATAACGTAAGAAAAAGTAAGAAAACGTAAGAAAACGTAAGGAAACGTAAGAAAACGTAAGAAAACGTAAGATTCGGTTGGATTTCGGTCATTCATACGTTTCTTTACGGTTTCCTACGGATTGTTATACTTGATTACCGTTTCGTACGTTTTATTACGTTTCGCAATTGCATGAAAAAAATATAGCTAGAATTTTCCACCAATAGGTGGCGAGGCATATACAAATCAATTCACGTGTACAAAATAGAAATTTTAAGTTACTTAAGAATTATTGGCACTTAGAAAATATTTTTTCTGGAATGTTAGACACTATGGAAGTCTTTTTAACGAGCAGAATTTTCAATGTGAAAATGTAATCTAAAGTAATAAAATGTAAGAAAACGTAAGGAAACCTAAAAAAAGTAAGAAAATGGATGAAAACGTAATGAGACATAAAATATGTCCGAAATCCAATAGTTTCTTACGGTTTGTCACGTTTTCTTGCTTTTTATTACGTTCTTTTATCATTATTCACACTTTTCTACGTTTTCTTACGTTTCCTTACGTTTTATTACATTTTATGATTTCCACAGCGGAAGGTCAATTCATTTATCTAAATCTTGATTGATTAACAATTTTTAAAGTTAATTTAAGTTTTTTTGATAATTAGAATGTCCGTTATGTTCATTGAATTATATGTGGGACAGAAATATATATTCGAGGAATTGCTTGCAAAAACAGCTTAAGTCGATTTCTTTTGTTTTGAGGTTTATTATTCAATTAAATTTACCCTTTTTCCGATAAAATAAATAAAAATGCATAACCCATGGTACAATGGGTCAAAATATGCCCGAAAAATTCATATGTACTTATCATAACATCCTCTCGACCCTACCTCGAGTTTATGCCAAATCAACTTGATTAGCGCGAATGAAAAATCAAACACTGATATTTGACAAAATATGAAATATTAATAATACATCGTTCCATCTGTCATAACCGATGGTAGGATGAATCAAGACAAGTCCAAAAAATTCACAAGTACGTATCATATCATTCTCCCGATCCTTCCTCCAGCTTTTGCCAAATCGACTTGATTAGCATGAATGAAAATCAAATACTGATTGTTGACAATATTTAAAATATTAATGGAACGCCGTTCCTTCTGGCATAACCGATGGTGTGATGATGGGTGAAGACATGTCCAAAGAATTCACAAGTACGTATCA
This sequence comes from Gastracanthus pulcherrimus, assembly GCA_949152435.1. Lineage (NCBI taxonomy): Eukaryota > Metazoa > Arthropoda > Insecta > Hymenoptera > Pteromalidae > Gastracanthus > Gastracanthus pulcherrimus. The sequence goes on from OX424576.1 coordinate 132,161,207, forward strand.
TATCATTCTCTTGACCTATCCTCGAGGTTTTGCCAAATCGACTTGATTAGCGGGAATGAAAAGTCAAACACTGATAATTGACAAAAATTGAAATTATTAATTACTTATTATTAATATTATTATTCATTATTCATTGATATAATAAAAGTCTGGATGGGATGTCGATTTCACACAAAATCGGCAACAACCATTTTGATGGTTAATTTTTTGACTGATATCACGAGGGTGGGATTCTGTGATCAGATATGATATTAAAGTGCATCAAAGGGTACGTGGGTTTCACCAGAAGTAAACCGGTAGTATTCTTTTTCGACTTTGAAAATTTAATAAAAAAATTTTTTGAAAGAAAAAGAACCGACTTTGAAAAATGCACTAAAAAGTGTGAAATGATTCAGAAAAATGTTCTCGAAGTCGGCGCCCAATTACAAATTGACATATACCGTCACCTCTTTTTGTTTCATTGGGAATCTTATTCTTGACTAATTGTTTGATAGCGTAGTTTGCGTACCGCCGCTAGTTGGCGGTGGCCTAAGCACATTAAGATTATCCCGGGGATAATACATAAAAGCTCGCGCCAGCAGTTACAATTGTAACGATCGGTGATTCGATTGGGAGGTGATTCGATTGGGATTCGATCAGATCTTTGACCGTTGAGCAGTGCACTTCGTGCTCTGAACAATTGTTAATTTTATCGAACATAGAGTCACGTGAGTTTTCTTTAACGTAGCTGAGGTTTCCGTGATAATTGCAATTCTCATTGCGATATCCGGATATTTTTGTGTTTGTGAAAGAAAAGCGAGTTATGGCGCTTAGCCAGGCGAGCTCATCTACAATACTAACAGCAAGCCAAGCACACATCGACATGAAACCGCTAGATGGGAAAGCATCACACTCGGACGGCGACTCTGAGCATAGCAGCAGCAGCGGCGAGCCAGGAGTTTCCAGCAAGCAGACGTCAATCGCAGCGTCTATCGCCAGGAACTACGGCAAGACTGAGAGCATGGACTTCCAGGACTTCGAGACTGTGAGCAGCAGGCGGACGAAGAGAGAGAGAGAGAGGACACAGCAGCCAGGGAGAGGGAGCGCAGGAAGCTAAGAGGAAGACGACCAAGATGAACGATGGGAGGATAGGTAGAGTGTCAATATTATCTAATAATTCATTTAGCGCGCTCGCGGGACACGAACAGGATGCTAGCTCGGTCACCAAAAATGCTAAAAATGCTAAGAAGCATGAAATTGCGCCGATCAACGTAATCGTAGACGAACGCGGTAACAGTCAACTGAGCTACACAAAGCTGCGCACCGCGTTTAAGGAGCAGGATAAAGATGGGAAAAAGCTTTCGTTCCCGCCCGTAGTGTATAAGCTAAAAGGGGAGGTTATGTCGGTCCGGGCAGCCACGATAGATGACTACAGATTCATTCTCCACAAAGTCGAGGAGAAGGGATTTGAATTTTATCTATTCAGGGAAGAGGGCAGAGAGCGCGAATCTAGGTTGGTGTTAAGGGGGCTGCCAAGGTCAATCCTTCCATCGGAAATTAAGACCGAGCTGGAAGAACTTGGGTTTCGTGTAAGTGAAGTAGTGCAGATGAAAAGCGGTAAGGACAAAAGTCTACTACCGCTGTATTTAATTACAATTAAAGAAGATGAAGTTTCGAAAATTAAAGAAGTAGAAACTATTGCTTACATGAAGGTCAGGTTCGAAGACTACGTACCACCTAAAGGAGTCAAGCAGTGCTTTAAGTGTCAGCGATTTAATCACACTTCAAAGCACTGCCATGCAACGGCTAGATGTTTCAAATGCGGAGAAACACACGAGTCCAGGAGCTGCCCCACTACAGTCGAAAATTTGATAAGGAAATGTGTGAACTGTGGAGGAGACCATTTTGCCATGTACAAAGGCTGTACAAAGTACAAAGCTGAAAAAGTAAGTTACGCCAAGAAGGTAATTGCTTCAACAATTAGAGCCTCAGGACACCTTCACAGCTTACCATTTACTAGCGATAGAAGCCAATTTCCGCCTCTGAGAACACGCAACACTTCTACTTTCGCTTCGGAAATAGATCCCCTGACTAAAACCACAGAAAACAGAGCTAAACGTACTAAAGTTAAGACTAAAATCCCTGAAAACCCTCGAATAATTAAACAATCGACTAAAATCACTGAAAACCCTCAAATAATTAAACAAACGACTAAAGTCTCTGAAAAACAGAGTGTAAATAAAAATTTTCCAAATAAGCCCATGTACACACAAAAACAAAATTCAAACGATAATATCGATAAACAAACATTCATGAATGAATTAACCCAACTCCTGCAAGAAGCATGCCAGCTAGCGGCGGCTGTAGCGTCAGGGGAATGTGACTCCAGCAAAGCTCCTGGACACATAATTAACGTAATAAGTAAATTAATGAACAGCACTCTTAAACTCGCGAATACTAAAAATGGATAAGCGATGTAACAAGTTAAAAATAAGCGCATGGAACGCGTGCGGAGGTCTATATAACAAAAAATCCGAACTTGAAAACTTTATTAATATACATGAAATAGACATTTGCTTGCAATCAGAAACTCTCTTAAAAGATAAAACAAAATTTAATATACCAGGCTATAAAACACACAAACATAACGACGAAAATAATAGAGGCACCGCGGTGCTAATCAAAAACAATCTAATTCATCATGAAATAACCTTAAATCTTGAAACCATAGAAGCCACGGCAATTAAAATAAAAACACGAGGAACAGAGATCGCAATTGTTTCAATATATAACTCGCCAAGTAAAAAATATAATAAATCCGACTACGATAAAATTTTTAGAATAGCACCCACAGTGGTAGTCGCAGGTGACTTAAATGCAAAACACACACGCTGGGGCAGTAGAACGATAAACACACTTGGCTCAAAACTAAGCAATTATTGCCAAAAACAAAACCTAAGTGTACACGCGTCATCTGAATTTACTCATTATCCGGTAAATAAACGCTATAAACCTGACATCATAGATTTCACGATAACAAAGAATTTAGATTATTCAATCAACGTCAATACAATACACGAACTAGACTCAGACCACTACCCCATTGAAATAACAATAGATCTCGACGTCTCATTTAACGTACCTAAAGCCAAACATAACTTCGCGAAAACCGACTGGAATAAATTTAATACTCATATAAACGAAAACATACAACACGAATACGAACTTAACAACACTGAACAAATCGACGGCGCCATTACACATTTAACAAATATAATAACAAAAGCAATAGATTTTTCTACGCCCCTAAACGAAAATAAAAGCGGTAGTGAACCACTACCAACCGACATAATATTACTGATCAATCAACGTAATAAAATGCATCGCGAATACCATAAAAAACCTAACCACATCCTAAAACAAAATATAAACAGATATCGTAAAGTAATTGCGCTTAAAATAAAAGAATTTAGATGCGAATCCTGGAACAAAACGGTTAAAAAACTAAACATTAAAGACAATTCTATCTGGAGAATGACTAAAGCACTAACTCGTTCAAGAACTAATATCCCTCCATTAAAAGATGAAAATAATGACATTAAATATTTTTCACCGGAGGAAAAAGCAAAACGGCTAGCAGAAAACTTCGCGAAAACTTTTACACCGCATGACAACCCATCACTACCCGACTTTACGGAGGAAACGGACAAACTAGTAGCAGACTTTTTACAACAACCGTGTACTGACGAACTTGAACAAGTAACGGGATTCGAACTTAGGCAGTATTTCAGAAAAACAAAAAATAGTAAAGCCCCGGGACTCGATAAAATTTCAAACTTTGTACTAAAACATTTACCTAGCCTTGCACTTAAAAGATTAGCTGACATTTTTAATGCTTGCTTTAAATCTAACTACTTTCCTGGCCAATGGAAAAAGGCACTAATATTAGTCTTTGCTAAAGCGGGTAAAGATCCAACCTTACCAACTAGTTACCGTCCAATAAGCCTACTAAATACAATGAGTAAAGCTCTAGAATCAGTACTAATTAAAAGACTTAAAAAAGAGATAAACGCAAATAAATTAATAAGAGAAGAACAATTCTGATTTCGGAAAGGACACTCAACTCAACATCAAATCTTACGCATAACTGAATACATAAACAGAAACTTTAATTGGAACTACGAAACAGGCGCGGTTTTACTAGACGTTGAAAAAGCTTTCGATAATGTTTGGATTAACGGGCTAATAAGAAAATTAATAGAAGCAAAAATCTCGAAAAGAATAATACACCTACTAGCCTCATATTTAAACAACCGCTCATTTGAGGTATTACTCGACGGCATAACATCAGAAGAATTCTCGATAAAAGCAGGAGTGCCACAAGGCAGTCTCTTAGGACCAATCTTATTTAGCCTTTATATAAACGATATTCCCACTCCCACTAAACATAATGTTAAAATGGGCATCTACGCAGATGACACAGTTGTACTCGGGACATCTATGAGAAACAAAATTCTAGTTAAGAATTTTATAGCACACTAACCTCAAAATGCCAACTTTATTGTCAATTTTGAGGTTGTTGTGCTATAAAATATCGTATGAGACTGTTGTAGGAGGTGTTTTTCTACCTTGCTCGATTTTCTCACTCAAACCATCTCCCACAACAGTGTCATAATATACTATAAATGAACATCTAAGTAAAATTAATATATGGTGTGCTAAATGGCGAATTAAAATAAACGCGGCTAAATCTGAAGCAATTATTTTCTCTAAAAAACGCAACCCAACCAAAGGTCTTAAACCTCCTACACTAAATAACACACCAATACCGTGGAAAGCAAGCGGGCTACTAATATACAAAACATTTATCAGACCAATCTTAACTTATGCATCAACTGTATGGGGAGGAACAAGTAAACCAAACCTTAATAAAATTCAAACTATGCAAAACAAAACCTTAAGAGCCATCACTAAAGCGCCGCGATATACTAAAAACGCGTTAATCCACAAAGAACTTGAAGTAGATAACATAGAAGATTATATCATAAAATCCGGACAAAAATTCTACGAAACCGCGGCTAAATCTAAATATAAACTTATTAAAGAATTAGGAAAATACGACTATGATCCTAGAGATAAATACCGTAGACCCAAAGATTTCATAGATATTTATAAATCTAAACATGAATCAAAAATCATAAATTTTTCGTGAGTTTCAGGGCACCAGAGCAGCATCATCATCTACAACAATTATATATAATATATTCTTCTGGTTTGAAGTAGCGATGGTGCGCTGTATTACGGCGAAGGCATTTGTTGGTTCCCGGGGGTGGGCAGATAACTGATTAAATCAGATGTAGGCCTATTCCGGGGGATTAGCGGATGCCCGCTGTTCTACGGCGCGAGTGGCTGCTTTAGATCAGACGAATAACATGTAACTCTCACTCTCACTCTCTTCACCACTTCGCCTTCTTTCCTCTGTGACTTCCTTCTTTTCACCTCTAAATCCCATGTTCGTAGGAATGCAAAGATATAAATTGTGGGTTTTTTGTTTTCCCTTGAAAAAGGGTTTTCTTTTTTTCCCCACAAACCTAAACATAAACTTCTTGATAAAATCAGTACCGCTAGACTATATATTTGCTAGATTCGTGTAGTCATGCCCTGAAGGGTATTACACGCAAACTTCTCTGTTTAGAGTAAAATCACCTGTCTTCCTTCCAGGAGAGATAAGAGGTTCAAGTGGGCCCACACTCTCCGACAAACGGCGAGGTGGGCTCAAGGGCTCCTCTACATGGTCAAACTGGAAGAGTATCTCACAGGTGGGGGCGATGGAGGGGGCTCCCACCATCCCTTCTTTCTTTCTTTCTTTACAATTGTAACAGTATTATTTGAATTATATGTGATAGTTTAGACGATGACTATCATTTGAAGAAGATTCTTGCATTAGAAGTTCTTTTTAAAAGCATTTTCTCTCAAACCAGTGCTTTCGATTACGAGTTATTAACTTTAAGTGGGATATACGATAATGGGACACATATTTCGTTCCAGGTTTAACGAAATTGGACCCATTTCAATATTATTTATAAATTATATTCTTGAGCAAGATACTACCGTCACGGACCCTATTGTGGATCAGTGCCTCTATTGTGAATCAGTTTATGTTAAAACTATATTGTGAAAGTTTTGCGTTACTTTTATTATTATTTTGAAAGCACTTATTCTTATGTATCAAAATAATTAAAGAAGTAATGCAAAACTTTTATAATGTCTATTTAGAAGTAAATGATTCTCAATAGAGGCACTGATCCACAATAGGATCTTTGACGGTATATATCAATTTGTAATTCGGCGCCGACTTCGCGAACATTTTTGTGAATTATTTCACAATTTCTAGTGCATTTTTCGAAGTCGGTTCTCTTTTTTTCAAAATTTTTTTTTATTTCATACTTTTTAGTTGTAAGGGCTGAGTTTCATTCAATTTATATTGTAATATAGGTCAACCAACAAAGGATGCTTCTGAAAAAAAAAATTTTTGTTCTAAAAATGTACAAAGTATTAGAAAATGAAATAAAAAAAATCGAGTTTTTCGTCTAATTTTACTATAGGACCACCTTAAATCAATATTAGTTTGTTTAATATTGCTTCCTCCTACAGGAAGCTTTGTAATCCTAGAAAAAACATCCTTTATGAAGCATAAAATGAAAACACCAGTACTGACGTAGTACTGGCTCAGTAATATAGTGGGACCAACATGAGATCATTCTCTTATATTAAAAAAATATTATCAAAATCGGTTCAGTAGTTTCCGAATAATCAACGGAACAACATAAAAAATTACCAGTACTTACGTAGTACTGGCTCCATACTGGCCCAGTAATATAATGGGACCACAATGGGATCATTCCCTTTCATTAAAAGCAAATATTATCCAAATCGGTTCAATAGTTTCCAAATAATCGGCGGACAGAGTCGGCAGAGGCCGACATATACAGAAAAAATATTCATATAAAACTAAATTACTGGCGAGATACTGGACCAATAATCACAAAATTTGAATGCGACCACCGGAGGATAATTACCTTTCATATAAAAAAATTTCATCCGAATCGGTCGAGTATTTTCGGAATAATCGCTGGACAAACATTATTTTGCAAACAAACATGCACCTGCACATTTAGATATATAAAATTTAAATGTTTTGAACAGCCATAAACATTCATAATATATGGGGGTTTATGGAGTATATGCTTATATATGGGCATATAAAATCATATATGATTATATATAATTATACATAACCATATATGAAGTTTATAGATAACTATACATGGTTATATATATAAGTCATTTTTGTATTTTATTTATAAGAATTGGCAGCGGTTTTTTAAATTGCTCTATTTCTTTCTTATTAATAACAAAAATAAGATGATGTTGTTAAAAGATAAGTTACAAAAAATTCTAAGCTTATGAATATTATGATAATTAATTGTATTATCGATTTCAAAATATCGTAAATAGACTAATCGTTATAAAACAAAAACGAATCGAAGAATCTTGATTTTGTTCTGATTTCGATTCGATTAAGTCTCTCTGAAATTGTTCAAGGAACAAAATGAGACCTTCAAAATTCAAATATGATAATAAATAAAAAAGTCTCTACTGCTTTGTCGAATCTTTCTTTAATTGGCGATAACTACTTTTGCAGCAAAGTAATTTTAATAAAAAAGATTTTTTAGTTAGGCCAGGATACATTGTTCTAAAATATATTGACCACCATATCATTAGGAATGATTGAATTGTAGTAAAAATGTTTTAATTTTAAGGTAAATATGATGATAGAACATCCTTAAATAAAAAATTACGTTTTCGTATATAACAAAGAGGGGAGATCGCTTATACAAAAATTCGTGTCGGAGAAAATGGGTAATTTATGATTCTTCAAATGCATTTACACTACAGCGATCATACTATTTCTAAAATACCAAAATAATTTACCTTATCGATATCAGAATGTCGTAAAATAGAGAAATTGTTGTCAAACAAAACCGGGTCGATGAATTTTAAAATTTATTTTCAATTCCGAATCTTCATTAAAACAAGATCGTCACGCGGTCTGCGGCTTGAGGACTGCAGATCGTGGGTTACCCTTACGCGCCTTGCATCGCGAGCGATTAATTACATTTTAGAAAAGATAAAAGTGTGATATTTATTGTAATAATGCGATATTTAAAATTACGGTTTTAGTCATTTTAGCATTTTCATAAGCAAAAATACCGTAAACGCTCTGTCATAAGCAAGAAAGACGTAAGTTCTGTGTAATTACAGCTTATTGGTTAAAAATAAATTAATGTTATAGCTCTTTTTCTTATGAAAAAGCTAACATTTTATAGGTAATTTAATAAAATAAAATTCAATTTTAATTTAATATAATTACTATTTATTGAATTTCGATTTGTTAAATATTAAAATTATTAAAATTGTTCATATTTATTGCATTTTACGGCCTTCTTGTTTATGGTTTCGCTCTAATGACACAACGAAAACGCTGATAAAATATATTATTTTGCTTGTAAACGGGAAACTTTCAAACTTCGCATTAAGATTGCGCCGATGTGACAATTGTGAATGTGACATTTTGAAGTTACCGACCTTTTAGCTTTTCTAATCATTTCTATCAGCACTCATACATAAAAATCATATCGTCAAAAGTACAAAATTATTTCGGCATCATGATAACATTAACATTTTAAGGAAGGATACGTTACTCTGATAAGACAAAACGTTATTAAGACGTCATTAAGACGTCATTAAGACGTCTTAAAAAAGACGACATAACGTCTTTTTTCAATGTCCAAAAGAATGTTATAAAAACGTCTTTTAAACGTCATTTTGGCCGAAAGAATTTTTCCAAAAAATCTTTTATAGATGCCTTTAAAGACGTTCTTTAAACGTTTTTTTAACGTTTAAAGAACGTCTTTAAAGGCTTCTATAAAAGATTTTTTGGAAAAATTCCGCGTCTTAATGACGTCTTCATAACGTTTTGTCTTATCAGGGTAGTTATTTGTACTCTAACAATGATGTAAATAGCTAGATATATTACATACTTTTGTATATAGAAAAACCTTTTTATTTATTTTATAAAATTGCTTTATCCTTATTAAAAGTTGTCTTACAATATTATATTATAGCTATAAATATATCATAAGTTTCATTTATACATCAATACCTTATTATTATAACTCTAAGCAGACACAATTAACTAAACTACATTACGAAAATTTATTCATACCTTCGTCGTACAAATCGTTAAAAGAAAAACTAATAAGCTTCTTTTCCAATTATAATTGATTTAAAAAAAATCATAAATAAATTTTTACTTTTCTTATCAATTTGATTGTAAAAATCTATTAATTTTTTTATAATGAATAAGATGATAGTCCTGAATTGTTTTTTAGCGAAAATTGATATAAAATATTTTACAATAAAAATTTAAAGTATGTAGGCAGTTTTACAATCCTCAAATAAATTAAGGTTTCCAAAGTTTTACAAGACCATCTTCACTATAAGAACATAACAAATTCTGATGAGGATGATGAGCGAGCCCGATAACATCCTTCTCGTGAATCTGAAATAAACATAAAAATATTAATAATAAAAATAAATATTAGTACTAACTTTATTTGAAAATTCTCATAATAATTAAAAACGTATAATGGTTATGCTTACATTCAACGTTCTCTCCAGTTTTCCGGACGTAGTTGAGAAACAATAAAGCACAAAGTCTTCACCAACACAGTATATATATTCTCCCTTTGGAGACACAACTGCACATACAAAGTCCCCACCCTCGCGCTTACCGCTCGAGAATGATCTGACAATTTGTCCTTGCATGTTCATAATTACAACAGTGTTAGAACGATTACAAACTACAAAATGTTCAGGATTTTTTGGTAATGCATGCACACTATTCACAGTTAAATCAGCTGCACCCAAAGACTTGTAGGTACCAGTGCATTCTGTTGACTTTAAACTCCAGACTTTCACTGTTCCATCCGAAGATGCACTGAAATAATATTTGACTATTATTTTATCTACAGATAAAAATACATAGGGATTCTTATGGCTTCATCCAACAAATAGAATAGTAATCAATCAAATTATTATAAACATCATTAATAAAGTAAATTGCTTTTTAATTTAATTAAAACCGTTTCAAATGCATTTTATTCCGATTTATAAAGAAACTTGAAATAAATGCTTCATTTTATTTTATTTATTTAAACAATACATACCTAATAATATTGTGGGCATCTGAAGAAAATATAACTTCATTGACATATGAAGTATGTCCTCTAAATTCCTTTAATGTTTTTCCAGACTTCAATCCGTGAATCCTAAATTTATTTGATTTAATAGATTAAAAAGTTACTCATTATAAAGATAATGGCTCATTTATAAATAACTAATTTGAGAATAATTTACCTAATTGTAGCATCGAAAGATGCTGAAAGTACTTGACTGTTGTCCCTGCTGAATTGCAAACAAGTAACACCCTTGGTGTGAGCTTTTTCAAACCTTCTTAAACACTGGCCACTCTGTACTTTCCAAATTTTTATCTTGCCGTCTTGTGCACCACCAGCTAACATTTCACTGTCCCTACTAAAAGCCATGGAGAGAACAGCTTGCTCCATCATCATGAAGTTGTCTTGAGCTTGATACTTCAAATCTTTTCTTATTTTACCCGTGGTGAAATTCCATACTTCAATGAAACCATCAACAGACCCTGTGACTAGATACTGACCATCCGGAGAAAACCTTGCACATTCAACGTGTGATTTTGTTCCAAATTTGATTTGTTTAGATAGTTGAGTAGGATACTTCTCATCTTCTTGATCACGTACTGCAGCTTTACCTCTGAACAAATCAATAGTAGTACCAGGTGGTAGAAGTCCTTGATGCTGCTGCCACTTTAAGGCTTGTCCTAATAATGCCAGTAATCTACTAGATGGTACTACGGACACTTCTCCTGATAAAGAAGTGGCTATATATGCTCTTCTTTTTTCTTTTGTACTTCCATCTGGATATGCTTCTCTTGGATCAAAATATGAACGAGCAAGAAGATTTTCTAAAACAAAATAGCTATATTAGATTTAATAAAGTTTAAAATGCACTGTTAAATTCATATTGACGTTTGATTGTTATAATGTATACTACATAAACAAAAGTTCAAATACTTACCTAAGTGAATGTATCTTTCAGGTTCTTGTTGTTTCATCATTACCATTGGTTCAGTCTGTCTCAATAAACTTCTAGCTGCTCCAAGTTCTCTTAACTCAATTAACTCCAAAACTACCTATTTAAGAATTTGCAATTCAGTATTTAGCAATAGACAACTAATTTTTCTAGAGATGTTAGTTTGTTTTAATACTTGCTTACCTGTTCATATAAATCGATAAGCTTTTTATCTGGTAGTTTAAGAGATTGTATAGCTTTGAGCACAGTATCCCAATGCCCATTGTTTATATCCGCTACAAATCCATCTACACTGTCAACTGTATTTAAAGAGACACCTGTCTCTTCCTGAAATTTGATTCTTATTTACGCTGCTATCTTTATTATGAATTTATATGAACATGTTTTGTACTACCTGAAGGGCCTGTAAAGTTTTCACAAGATTGGATTCCTTCAAATATTGTTGAATAAGACGAATAACACTGAAAAAATTGAAAAATTGTATCTATAAATTAAGAACTTCAATTATAAGAGAAAGTTTGTTTATGATGCCCTTTATTATTACATTTACATTAATTAATATAAAAAAAATCATAAACATTGTGTAATTTCATATAATTGAAATTAATCGATTTGTTAACATTAAAACTTAAACTTTTAAGTATTAATAACGCTCCAGAAAAAGAAACAGATAAAATCGATAAATGAACAAATGCAAAAATGTAAACAAAATTTAAAAATTTCAATTTGAAATTTTATTACTTGTTTTGTAACAGCGTTGTTTTAATTTTTAAATAAACGAACATAACTTACTCAGCAGATTCTATTTCAATAGACATTTTTAAAAAATAATTATTATTTTTCTCTTGTGAAAATAAACAAACAAAAAGTTCGGAGCAATTAAACCCCAACACCACTCCGACGCACGCAATGTTATAGGTTATGCTATGTATAGAGCATTTGGTTCAGAGTTTATCCAAAAGTAGCCATTCTGTTCAAAGCTGTACAACTATCATGGACAAGTTTTCTGGACATCTGATATCTCTTTAAATGTAGTATCCAGGCTATAGAGTATATCTATATACCTCACCCGGCGGATGGTCTAGAGGGTCCCTACTTCTCTAGGTCTACCGACAGTACCGACCATCGAATATTATGATGTTTTTGCTTTGGAGTTTCCTTTCTTTTTACGCCACATTCATTGTTACAAAGGCATTTAAACCCTTGATTATATTTACGAATGTTGTAAGGTTTCCTTGTTTTTTGTTGCTTTGTCCGAAGAAAAATAGTAAAGGCGAATGAGGAATTATGCTAAACACAATTGCATGGTGGAAAAAAATATTGTGGAAAAAATGGAAACTTTTACTGCTAGGAGTTGCAATTATCTTCGTTCTTATACAAATCGGTAACATGAGCATTTTGGGTTTTGTCGGCGATTCTTCTAATACGATTGACACGAAGCACCGGCAACACGTAGCAGTTAAAAAAGTAATTTATCTTTTCTAACTCTAAATTCATGCACTGCAAAAAATATCGTCTTATTAATTTTTACTAATTTATTATGCATAATATCTATCTTAAACGAAAGTAAACAATAACTTTTAACTATTATTTTTTTAGGTTTTATCAAAATGGGAGGCCCCACAACATTCAAAGCTTATGAAAGATCCACAGGGACACGCAATATCATTGCGTGGAACTCGTGATAAGGACATAATGAAATATTTTCCTAATTCAAAAGGAAAATTTGTTTGTTTTAGTATTAAGGTAGAGTTGGACTATGTTAAAGTTAACGATGATTACTGTGATTGTCCTCTAGATGGTAGTGATGAACCAGGAACAAATGCTTGTAATAATGGAGTATTTTATTGTGAGAAGACTTCTCAGAAATCTGCAGGTTTACATTAATTTCTAAATATGCTTATTGATTTTGTATTACCTATATTTATAATAATTTTTTTATCATATTTTTTAGTAAAAATTCCGTCATACAAAGTTAATGATGGTGTCTGTGATTGCTGTGATGGAAGTGATGAATGGTTGGAAATTTCTGTCCTCGATGCAAATGACGGTATGAAACTGCAATTTATTTCTAGTATTAGTTTAATATTCTTATTCAATTATTTATGAGCATAATTAGTAAAATGATTCTTTTATCGTACATAGAGTTAGTTCCATATATTAATATTTTTGTAATAAGTCTTTTTAGTTTCAGGAGATCGTCCATTAAATTATCGCCTTACACAATGTAAAAATCATTGCTAAGATGTACAATAGTTATATGTAAAAGTCCATAAATTGCATCCAAAGTACCTGGACACAGGACAAGACTGAAAATATCAAAGCAAGGATCATACTACTTATAACTTTTTTTATTCAAAAGATCTGAACAGGCTCAGGGGTGAATAATTATAATGATTAAATTTAATATTTATAAAATGGTATAATTACTGTTGAAATATTACGAATAATTTGGTGCTTTGCAAGCTGTCATGATATATTTATGTATTTAAAATTATTTATTCATAATTTTTAAATAATTAAGACATTCTTCCAATGGTATTTACTTTCATGAAAAGTTTGAAATTTGTTTTGAATAATAGAGAAAATGAATATTAAAAAATAATGTTCATGAAATCAAATGTAACGTTTAACACAAATAAACATTTTGTTATAAAACACAAATTTGTTAATTACCATTTGCTATTGCAGTATGTTATAGTATATTATAAAACTGCTGCTAATTCATCGGCACTTAGCTTAATAAATTAATTTTAAATTGCTATATCTCTTTCTAAATAATACCTCAAAAAGGGTGTGTTTTTTATCATTGATGGTGTGACAAAAGATAATTTTTACTAAAATTACAGAACGATAGGTAATAATCCTTATCACAGCAATTTTTTCTCTGTACGTAATTTATTAATATTATCTAAATATTGAAATTAACTGTAATCAAATGTTAGTACATAGATTCACTGAATTCTTATTCATCTACAATTTGGAGAACGATTTGCCATTATAGATTTCCGAGATATAACCGTTTAAACTAAATATGATTTTTTTCGTGTCTAAAAAAAAGAAGGGATAGCGCCTATCTAAAATTTGCGGTTGTAAAAGATAGGTAATTTTATGCTCTGTTTAAGGCATTTACACTAAATTGGTCATAATATTTCTAACATACCAAAAGACTCGAAAAATTAAAACTCAAAAATCCAAAAATCGATGAATTGTTATATAAAGAAACTGGTCGATAAATCTTTAAATTTCTTCTCCATTTCGAATCTTCATTAAAAAACGAGAAAAATGAGCCGTCTTTAGTAAAAAATGACCGTGTCACTCTCAAGATATAAGCGATCAAAAAAAAATCTTTAAAACATAACCTCAAATATCTCGAAATATAAAAGTCATTGTGATCTGGACTTAGAACTCATTCAAGAGATAGTAAAGAGCTACCGTTTTGGAAAGTTTTAGATCAAATGCTGCCGTTTTACTCCTGAATTCGTTACTGCATGAAAATCGATTTTTTTGCAAAAAGATTTTTCTCTCTTCAAAAGAAAAAGATAAAATCTAAAAAGGTTTACGAAATATTCTTCTCCATATTCCCTAATCATCTCAATTTTTTTCAAAAATTTTGCTTGTTATATTTCACAGATATAACCGTTTGAAAAATAATGACGATGTCGTGAATAACAAAACAAGAGAAATAACTTATTCGAAATTTCGGGTGGGAAAAAAGTAGATAATTTTATGCTCTTTGAATTGCATTATCATTCAATCAATGATATTATTTCTACGGTATCAAAAAACCCATAAAGCTAAAATCGAAAATTCGCTAAAAAAACAAAAAAGAAATTTTTTGAGACGTCGTCCATAAAGAAAAACAAAAATAATGAACCCCGAAATATTAATTTTCACCGTGTATATTCAGAGTAAAGTTGATCCACATTCATACATACACACACATACGCACGCACGCAAGCAATGCCAAGCACGCTCGCACACACGCACACACACATCCATACTGACTACTGACGTTTTCTTAAAATACTGTATTTTGATTCCCAGTACCTCAAAACATGTTTCTAATATGTTTTTAGCAAAACTTTCTTTTACCATCGCAAAGCTTCCTTTATGAGGAAGCGAAATAATACTAATATATTTTACAAAAATACTGCTGTCAATGATAATGGATATAATGCTATATTTGTAAACTGACAACTGAAATGCAAATCTGTTTTACCGACTTGTGGAATATGTACCATAATGTGTATTATTGTGTAGTACATCATAAATGTATAAATATGTTTTCAAGGAAATAAAACATTAATTAATTATTATTTTCTATAATCAATAAAATGTAATAAGTAAATTTAACTTATAAATATTTGAAAAAATATTTTGTAAGTTACATTACTCAATTTCAAATGTTTAATACAGTGAAACCTCCCAATAGCGGACACGACGGCGAAACCCAAAATTGTCCGAATGGAGGTGTCCGGTATTCAGAGGATTTGTATTCTCAGCAGTAACATGAACCGATATTTTCATAGATTCAAATTCTAGAACGGCGAATCCTTAGATTCAAATTTTTAATTTCTTACCAATAAAAAATAATCTATTTATTTCGATGTATCGAAAATATATGCACGTTTTATTAGTTAGAAATACAAAATTTGATTCTGCAAATTTGGAATTTGAACGAATTTGAGTTCTCATGATATTGCTAAGTGTATTATTGAGATATCTTCTTAATGTAGCTGTCTCAAGTTTCGGAAATTTTTGTTTTGCACACGAACACTTAAATCTCTATTGCTATTTCTATTGTCAGAGTTAGTCGCTTTCTTTTTTGCACCATCTCATGTATTCTAACAGAATAGTTCAAAATGTATAAAATAAGCAGGCTAAGTTAAGCAATCTTACCCCAGAGGGCAAAGACAATTCTTAAAGAATTAGATATTAACGTTTTAATGTTTGCACTGATATGCCAGATCGAAACATAAGAGATATGTAACCAAATTATATTTGTTAATAAATAAAGTGTAAAATGTTACTCTAATCATAGTAATTACACATAAGAATTATTTTTTATATTTCGAGTAACTTTACAAAAGAGTTGAGTAAGTCGTTTTTCCGGGAAATGTGGACTTAAGTCGGTATGGGATTTCTTGTAAAATTGATTTTTTATACATGATCAGAGATATACTGCAACATCATATCTATTAGTAACAGTACAAAAAACAAGTTTTAACTCTCCCCCCACCCCCACTCTTCCCTTACCACTAGAAAAAACGCGGGCGACTGTCATAGCAAGTTGCAATAAGCATAATTTGAATACCTTGTGTTGAGTGATGTGTAAGTAATTGGCGTTTAGTTATTAGATATTGTTCATTAGTTTATTATCATATACTGTTTTTGTATAAAAAAAAATCAGTATAAACTTATGCAAAATAAAAGTAACTGACCGATGATTCCGATATATAAGTAACTAATACAAACAGTTCAAACATTATAAAAAGCAAATGCTGTGTAAGTATGTACCATATAGTAAAATAGATTAACATAAATAAAATAAAATCAACTGTAAGCGCTCTGATCCATGTAAAGATGAATTTAAGTTGTACTTTAAGCAAAAATTTTATTAAATTGACTTAAATCATTATGCATTGTGCAGTTTTGGACTACATGTATAGCTAAACTTTAGCAAATTTTGTTATTTTTACGAGAAATAGGAGTATTTTTCGGGAATCATCTGAATTATTTTTTGGAAACCAAACATGGTTTTGTGTATACACTATATAGTTTATATAATAAAAGTTATTTACGTACTAAAATTAAAAAAATTACTGATACACGCAAATGAACTTAAGTCGTTATGTAATTTGTTATTTTCGTCTATGATAACTATGCTACGACAATTTTTACCATTTTCACGTGAACGGGGGCTACTTATAATGGTGAAATCTATTATAAACCCGAAATTGAAAAAAGTGGGCTTAAGTCGATTTTCCGGTTCGCCACAGAAATATAGCCCAAATTGTACACTAAATATACAAACGTGATTACATGAAAAACGCAACATTTTTTAAAATCACCCACCAATATTCGTATCATTGCATAATTTGTGCTTCAGATTAATTTAACAAAAACGCAGATATGAAAAAACATAAGTATTATTATAATAATATTATTATATTTTGTATAAAATCTTTGTCATATCAATAAGTAGAATTAGGCTTGTCCATCGTATAATTGATTAAAAATAATTTAGGTATATTTATTCCAGATTATATAAAAATAATTGATTGATTATAAGTAAATCGTGTACTTTAAACCCACATTAGATGTCCACAAATTCAAAAATATAAAGTACAAAAAATTATAATAATTCGCTCTGATTTATAGTATCCTACAGGGCCGTAGCAGTTTGACCCACTTGCTCAACTCCAGCCTCGCGCATTATATCCTCCGATCAGCCATCTCTGAATTAAGGCATTACCGGATCGACGCGTTCCTGCGATCGTACTCCTTCCTTCATTATTTTTCTCGGTATAATCCCCGGATGTAAAAAGTAGAAAAAGAATCATCGTCTGGCGAGGAAGGAAGAGGAGGCAAAGAAGGTGAAGAGGCATCTTGGCGTGTGTATACACAAGAGAGCGGCGTCAAAATACACGGACAGGCGCTGTTTTTGGCGCTTGGAATCAAGCACGGCCGACGCCTTAAAAAATCGGAAAAGATCGCGCTACGCCGATAACCCACGCTGGCAGCGTTTAATCCCTCCATTATTGGGCCGCGCGCGCAATTCGGCTCACTGCACCCACCCCCGTCATTATAATATTTGCCGAGCGAGAGAGTGTAGTGATTGCTTATTTGCTTGGGGGCCAATTACGGCGACGCGTGTGTATGTCTGTATTATATGTGGGCATACAATCTGTGTATAACCCCAAGGGCGGGGATGTATATAATAATTTGTATGCCGAAAAGAGTCGGAGAAACGCTACTTATCGACGTAGCGACGATTCCGAAAATTTAATTATTTTCTATTCCGAAATGGTGGTGAACATCAAAAATAGAAATAGATGGGTTAATGTAAAAGTACTTATACATTATGAATATAAAAAATTGTTTTATGAAAAATTATGATGTTGCAAACACGATTATTGTCAAATAAGAAAAACGGTACCTAAAGTCTTTAAACTCTTTTTTGTTTTATGTGAAATTTGTATGGTCGAGGTCTGATGGTTTTCATTTCTTGTACATTTTTTCACTGCAGAGTGTGGATTAACCGAAAAAAATTTATAATAATGTATGCGTGCTAAGAAAAAGCTTATATATTTAATCATGTTACGTCAGTTCATGTACATTTAGAGAGTTATAGAAATAAATTAAAAAATTGTTTTTGGTCGATTTGTCAACAAACATTTAAGAAACGAAATAAGACCTCAATTGTTAGAATTTCATGCAAATTAAAAAGTTTTTGGATTTTAAGTAAATTTTTATTAATATGACAATATTTACCGTTATCGTGTTAGCAAAATTATAATTGTTGATTACAACATTTTTTTATGTTTATGATAAATATATACTACTTTTACATACTTATATAATTATCGATACTTATAAATTTTAACAAAATAGAAAAAATTGTCTACTTAGGACACCTGAACGTCATTAAAATATTAAAAGGAATTGGTCATTCTGGAGATTAAGACTTAAAAAAAAGCAAATATAATATTACTATATACATACATATATATATATATATATATATATATATATATATATATATATATATATATATATATATATATATATATATATATATATATATATTGACCGGTTGACCCAGATAGGGTATCAAGAACTCCCAAAATTTCTGTTTACGTTGATCGATCGAACGTAAATATGGCCAATGAAGCGTTAAAGGTAAGCAGAAAGATACTTCCAGCTAAATGGCGAAAACTTCACGATGAAAGGCTTTCCGAAGCCCAGCGTTCGGAAGGAATTGCGACTGGTTTAGCTTTCGCCCAAAGGTAGAGCATGCGAGGACATTCGCTTCATTAATTTTGCTTCCTCTCGCTGTATTATGAGGTCTTCCTGACGGCTTTATTAATTCAAGTTTTAATTTTTTATTGCTCTTCATCTTATATATGCGAAATTAATATTTTGAAAATTTTTAACGAAAATACACTATTCATATTACATTAATTTAATATTACATTTATTTCCAATATTATTATTGTTGTTCATATAGATTAGGCTTTATTTTAAATAACTCTCTACCAAGTATGTTCACCCTAAACGTAAAAGAGTAAAAATCGATGAAAAAAGTGTATAACTATCATTTTACTCTTGTAAAAAGTAATTTGTTGATTCTTTACTTTACAAAATTCAAACTTTATAATACAGTAGAAATTCAGATTTTACTTTATAATAAAATAGAAATTCCGATTTTACTCTTCTCAAAAGAAGAAACACATTGATTATACAGTAGAAATTTGATTTTGTACTCTTTTGGAAGAAGAAACTCCTTGATTTACTCTTGTAAAAGTAAAAATATAGGAGTTTACTCTTATAAAAGGTTAGAATAACAATGTTAGTTTTACACTTATTTGCGTCGTTTTTTACTCTTTTAGATTTATAGTGTTAGTCACGTAAAAAATTGAAAACACCCAAAATTTTAAAGAAATTAAGTATATATATAGTTCCTTATAATTGACACAATATATGTAATTTATCAGAACGCACTTCAAATTATTATTTTTTAACCAATAAAAAGCAGTTTACTTCGGTATATGACGAAATCCCCCAAAGATGCACTTTTGGGTCCGGAAATAGCATAACAAATTTTAATGCTCGGGTTTTCAAACCTTTTCTATCTTCTTTTAAGGGCCAAATTATGAAGAAAAATGCGTTTGAACAATGCAAATTGGCCACGTGACTATGTTTTTCTGGTAAATTAGGTGTTTTTTTACGGGTTTTTATATGTAGCAAAACAAAGGGTTTTACTGCGCAGTGAATAACTGTGCAGAGAAAGGTGGAAATTTTTATTTCCATAAAGCATATAAAATTAGAAGAAAAGATCTTTAATTTGAGTTTTTGTTCGTTGAAAATAAATATTCCGGCTCAAAGTTATGAACAATTGAAAATTGGTTCACTTTGAAAAATAAACAAAATGAAAAAGAAAGAGTAAAGAGAACAAGTTTCTTACGGATGATCCGTTAACGCGCGCGGATGCAGAGACCGGTAATATATGATCGGCGCTCGTTGTTTCCGGATTTCCGGAATGGTCGCCCTCTGTCTCTCTCTCTCTCTCTCTCTCTCTCTCTCTCTCTCTCTCTCTCTGCCTCTCTCTCTCTCTTTCTCTCTCTCTCTCTCTGTCTCTCTCTCTCTCTTTCTCGCTCTCTCTCTCTCTTTCTCCCAATTTCGCGGTTATAATTTGTTAATAATTGGTCGTCGGCGGCGCACTTTTCTGGGGCCGAGGCCTCTGTATACACATATATGTATACAGTTGGCTCGGCCCGTCTCGGTGGCGCGCTGGCCAACTGGCCCCAGATGCGCGCGCGTGTATGCAGCCAGGTATAGGTATACCGCGTGTGTGCTTAAGCGTGCGGCCCGGCGCGTGCTCTCTTCCCCTCCCTTTTACGCAAACTATACGTATATAGTGTATATGCGTTTTTAACCCCGTGGGCCGTGCTGCTGCTGATGCTCCGAGTCCCGACAAGGCCTCTCTCGCCTTCATTCTTTCTAGTCCACCGCGCTCGCAGTCTTTTTTCCCTCGTTTTTCCATATTTGGATGTATAAGTATATATTCCTTCTTTGTCGGTGCACTGAGCAGTGGCTGTTGCTTTTTTTGGTTACGACCTTTGGAGGCAGGTGACATAAATTGATACTGGCTATAATTTGAAAATTGAAATTGGAAAATATCTTCAATACTATCTTAGGCATGTATAAATCGGTGTATACATAATTTTGTTAGCGTTTTTCTGTTAATAAACATAGTTTTACCAAAAATATTAATTTTCATTCAAATAAATTTAGCCTATGAGTAAAAAGGAAACAACAGTTTAAGAATATTCTTAAAAAGATACCGACTTGAAGCCGCGTAGAAAAGGTATCATTTAGCGAACCAACATTTTTTTCTGAATTTAAATCTGCACCACTGCCGAAAACTTAAAAACAGCTAATAAATTTTGGATAACTGAATGATCTATTTTCTAAACGGCTTCCGAGTTGGTATCTTTTCAAGCAGACTCCGAGTATTGTACCTTATTACATTGAGGCACTGTGAAGGCCTTGAATACGTGGCGTTGAACCAAAAGAATGTATTTTTATAATTTGTTCGCTTTTGTACCATATATATATATATATATATATATATATATATATATATATATATATATATATTGGTACAAAAGCGAACAAATTATAAAAATACATTCTATATATATATATATTTATATTTATTTATTTATTTATAGTGTACATTACTTTGGGGTCTTTTTTTATAGACCTGTTTATATACAGTGACTATGAAGAAACTTATATTGGTGATTTTTAAAAATGTTGTGTTTATCTGTTCCACGCATGTTTCATAATTCAATAAAAAAATAATTTAATCTTTATTTATATATTATTTTACATTAATCATCTGCGTCTGTCATTTTTTAAAATTTATTTTTACAACGAGTTATAAATTGAACAATAATTAATAAAGCAGCCAAACACTAAATAAAAAGTATTCTGAATTAAGGAAGTATCTATCGATACTCCGTGAGTCAAATGCGTGTTTGGACGTTCTTGAGCGTGCAAAATTTCATTCGTTTGCTTATATTAGCTCTTCAAATTCGTCAATCAATATTTTGATTTTTGCATTATATTTATGGAATATTAAATATATATTTCTCAAAATTTCGTCGAAATCAGAACAGCAGTTTTAATGAATTTTATGATTGCAACTGACGGAAACGTGAGTTTCCATAAGGCTACGTGTTAAAAACGTAAAAAGCGTAAATATAAAATTCTTAATATCTATTTTCTGGGTTGGTACAGCTTTCTAAAAATGTATACGAGTAAGTTTGAGGTCAAAACGTACTACTATACAAAATTTCAGATTTTACTGAACTCTAATTCGAAGCCGATAGTACTCCCTTAATAAAAATACATTTTTCCACAATAGTATTGATCATATAAATGTGGAAAATATGTATGACTACGATTAATAACATATGGGCTTTAAAACTATTAAAAAATTATTAAAGCCTTAATATAATTAATAAATAGCTTCAGTAGCTTAATTTTTGTACATACAATATTTGTAACATAATGATGGATACCGAAATTATAGTTTTTCGTATTATTCCATGAATATATCAAATTTTTAAATTTCGCTAACGTATGCACAATCTATTTATTCCTTAGAATGTTCATACGTCCGTAAAATTACGTTAAAAGAAAAATTAAATGCTTAAAACAAAAAACCGATAATATCGGTAATGGGTACAAGGTGTATAAGAACTCCGCTCTCGCCGTTACGTTTATTTACTGCTCCTATGCACATCAACAATATGTGGACAATGCCGTTGTGACGCCGCGAGCGATACATTTGACGAATTCTTCTTACTGCATGTGTTTGAATTTTTCGAAATCCTGGAAACGACTGTTTTATCCAATGTCGAGTTGTGCATACGCTATTAGGTTATTTCACTTGTGACGTCATCACAAGTATTCGCAATATTCAGACATCTACAACTTTGAAACTCGCTCAATTGTCTTAAACTACAGTACTATTGTTTTAAATCACAGTGCCGGCCATCTTACTGAAATAGCCTAATAGTATATACCGACACCATACAACGGTGTAACGTAACAAGCAGATAACGAAATTATTATAATAATTGACTTCTTACTTGTAATTTAGACTTAAATGAAACTTTCATAGAAGTGATTCCTGTATTGATCAACAATTAAGGAGTGCAGGACAAAATGCAGTTCTAATTTGACTATACATAAAAAATATACGATGAAACATTTTAAAATTATAATTGAATGAAAAAGAATACTTAAATTAACAAATATAACATGTGCTGATAATCAATTTATTCATCTGTACATATTTAAAAAGAATTAAAAGCGATAGGACAGACGTGACATCAAAATCGGGGGATAGATTTCAAGTGATTTTTAAATACTCATAGTACGTAATTTATAACATTACTTAATCTATTTATTAATAGCTGAAAATAAGTAGTAATGAACTGTTGTATCTATTTTTCTTTTATAATTTCGTAATAAAATTATTAAACAATTTTAGAGAAAGTGGAGTTGGAACATACTGAACTGACGTTATGAAATCAAACCAATAAATAATATTTAAACTTACTAGGAGAGTTTTGGAGGTTTGGAAAACGATATTTGCTAAAACTTTGAGAGGTGTTTTCTGACACCTAAAAATGTAGTGTCAGAATGTGTGTAGCACCTGTAGATTTATACAACGGGCCCTTATTCACAAGATATCAACCAATTGATCTCAATTGAGCGCTATTTTAGTAAAAAATGGTGCCTCTACTTCTGACCATACCTCTTCAAGTTTTTATGCTAGAAAAAATTACTTAAATGTAACTGAAAGTAGACAAAAAGAGCTTTAATTTCATCTTTGTTTCGTAAAAAAAATATTAATCTGGGACAAAGTTATTAACTTTAAAGGAATGCGATAAAAATTACACTAAAAATCACTGTATTTAAGATTGTTAGAATCCTTGAATTTAGTCGCATTTTTCATCGCGTTTTTTGAAAATTAATAACTTTGTCACAGATTAATATTTTTTTACGAAACAAAGATGATATTAAAGCTATATTTGTCTACTTTTAGCTAAGTTCTAGCATAAACACTTAAAGAACTATGATCAGCAGTAGAGGTACTATTTCTTACTAAAATAGCGCACATTTGAGATCAAAATTTTAGCAAATATCGTTTTCCAAACCTCCGACACTCTCCTAGTTAGTCAGTCTGATATATTATTTCAATTGTATGTAAACTACCGGAGACACGACTTGGTCGGCATTTTGAGTAAACCATTGTTTTATAATACCTTTCACAATTCTAAGGAGCATAATATATTTTAATAGCGAAAAGATAAATATTTTATGCTTCAAAACAAGTATTGGAATTATATATTAAGAATGTATATGTCAATAAGCTTTGTTTTTGCTTAGTGAAGATTAATAAATTGGTTAACTCAAATTTTAATGGTCCTTACCTTGGTGGAAACTTTGAGAATTTATTAGCCAACTTTTTGTTAAATAGCTATGAATTGGCCAGTTATTTTTATCGACTTTCTGGACAAAAATCCCGCTTATTTAGTCGTGTTATTTATCTCCCCAGAATAACGAAAAAATGTGCAATTTTGAAGATCTCAAATAAGTCAATTTATTATTATTTATTATTTAAATAAGTTATTTAAAAAATAATTATTAATAAAAAGTCGTTAAGTCAAATAAATAATATATTTTACTTCATAAGATTAGACTTAAAATAAGTAACTCTATGTTAGAATTTGAGGTTATATCCCAAATAACACGCCACGTTGTAGGGACGTTGCCGCAAGGTTACTCGAAATCGTTGTAATAACGTGTTAACAACGTTGTATAAATGTTGAGATGTCCGCTTTGGTTGCAAAAGAGATGTTGTAGAAACGTTTTGGTAACGTGCCTGTCTGACAATTATTTGTATATAGTAACTAATTTCGTGTTCAGACGTCTTAACACTACATAAACATAGTACACAGGACGAGAACTCAATAAATATTGATGGGTCTACTATATATTTTCCTATATTTAAGGATCAGCTGATAACATTAAACGGGTAATTGATTATACATAATCTGGGTAAACATATACATAAAAGTATAGGTGTAAATCGGTCCCATCTATTTTGATAATATTAAGCAGCTGATAACATTATCCGTGAATACATTAGGCGGGACCTACTGTATTACGCGCGTCTAACATTAATTGACGAAATTATTGTGTACATTATTAAATATTAGTTTTATTTTTATTGTTTTTGAGAAATATCATTGATAATATTTTAATTAAAATTTCTTTTTATAAGGTTTATTTTAGTTTACAAATGCACTAAATTTAATGATTTTGTTTTCAATTTGTGAAATGTTTTCCTGTGACGATAATCCTTATATGTGTTTTCAATAATTATTTATTTAAATAATAGAAGTAAGAAAAGTATGCACACTAAGTCATAAAATTATTTCACAGTTTGAAATTGTAAATGAGTTGCAATGTTTACTCCATTTTGCAGACGCAGATCGTATTCCCTAGCTAGCTATTGGCCAATTTTTGCATTATATATTGTCAAATAAAATTAATTAATAATTAGTTAGCTGCACATTTTGACTGTCAATTTTCTACAGGGGTAGCTTAAATTGCAAATTATACCCGTATTATTGTTATACCAATTCTGTTTTATAATAGCATAGTTTTTTAATGATAATATATATATACGTATCTACATCTACATTATATTAAGATTCCAAATAAATCATGTATTTTAGGTTTTAATCTATGTATTTTCAACGCTTCTATAATTATGTGAATTGTTTTGTGTTTCATTTTATTTCCTTTTAATATGTCGTATTTATTTATTACAAAGATAAGTATGCAACTATCATATTCATTACGTTTTATATGTTTTTAAATTGTACATAAATAAACACTTTTCTAATTCTCCGCGTTTTTACTCCTTTTCTTAATTTTTTCAGAAAGTACACGGTTGTCAATTATTTTTTGTGTTTCACTACGTTGCCATTGCAGGTAATTGTTTTCTTATTTTACATTAAAAAAAATTTGCAGTTCGCATAGAATTTATGTTTTTAATATGCTTTTTTATGTTGTCTGAGCATCTTGTATATCTGGACATTTACGAAAATCGAAAAAGGTCTCACGCGAATTATATACATAAATTAAATAATAAATGAATTTATTTCTTGCGTTAGCGATAATAATAATAATAATAATAATAATAATAATAAATCATAATAATTAATAATAAACATAATATTATGTTTTTAATATACTTTTATGTTGTTTGAGCATGTTGTATATCTGGCCCTTTATGAAAAAATATGACTAAAAAATGTTCATGTTGTGTACTACTTTCACATAATATAAATATCGATACTAATAAATTTTAAATACCTAAATAGAAAATAGCAGATACAAAGCTCTGGAACCTCCTTGAACTTACACGAGCAAGCATTAGCAAGAGAGTATTCTTAGCTAGTCTAATATTATAATATTACATAAAACCATAGACTTCACAACCGATTTTGTTCTAATTTTATATAAAAAGATAAATATTCAATAAACGTAAATTATTTTTATGATTTATGTAATAGAAAGATAGGTGCAGTTAAAACTTTTTATTTTTACGTATGATAGTTAATTAAATATAAACCTTGAATTGTTATAAAACTAAAACTTGTACGTATAACAAACTTTCGTGCTTCAATAAAAAAAAGCTTTAATAAACGGATTTACATCCGATCACATCCACTATAACGATGAACTTCCGTATCACTTTTACCGCGATTACGACTGCGCTCGGGTGAAACCAGTAATTTTTCATCCGTTCAATTGAACCTCTGTAAAAATACACTCTACTGTATATATATATATATATATATATACAGCAGTATTACACACTAGCCGCGAAACTCGAAAGCGCTTACGTCGAAAGTTCAATTCGTATATACATGTAAAAGTGCATCCGTTTTATTGTGTTCACTCTTTTTACAGAGCCGTTAAAAGCCATCACCGCGCTTTTTCTTGATCTCTCTCCTCCCAAAACCCACCGAAACTGCGGCAAAGTTCAAGCGTAGAATGCGCTTGCGCGCAGATCGTAATATAAAAAGACTTAAAGGAGGCACGGAGATAGGTATAAAGTCTGCCTACCGATGTCTCGGGGAGTTTCTCATTACGAATGCTGCGCGGCGATCGAGACTGTCGGAATTCGGCGCTGGCGGAAAGGTGGTGTTTAGGGGGGCCTATGTACCTTATACGCACACGCGCTCGCTCGTCCCCGAAATAACGTAATTATCGAATTAACCAGTGATCGAGAGCGCGCACCCACACGCACGCGCGGATTTAAGTGGATAATTGCGCGCTGCGCGATTAGCGGGTCAAGCGGTCAGACGGCACGTATTTTCGGCGCAGGGAAAGGGAATCGCTATGCGTGCAGTTCGCACTGCACTTTTTCGGTGGGCCCACCGAATGCGTAACGTGTAATTTGAATCTTCTCTCGCGAGCGACGTTGCTGCGCACGAGCTGCAGTGCAATTGCGACCGCGCGGTCTTTGGTTAGTATATATATATATATATAGCGAGGAGGGATGCACGAGAGAGTGGATGGCGCGAAGCAAAGGAAGTGCGCTAATACCGCATCGGTTTGGTAGAGTGGTAACTGTTTATTGTCTGAGTATGTCAGTTTATCTGATATTATTGTGCTTTGTTATTTTTTCATATTATTATTTTTTTAGACACAGTATTCGTTCAGTTTGAAACGCTTTTATTTACAGCTATTATTATTCACATAAAAAACGTTTAAATTTTGTTAGTTTTTTAAAGTTTTATAATAATACTAATTATTTTTTATTTCGCAAACCTCCAAAATTAATGCCACGAGCTGTGTCTGTTTTACATTGAACATCAAGGTGGGTGAAAGTAATGTAGTCATGTAGGTAATGTAGCCACCTTTAACCGAGATCTCGCTGTATGCGTTATTCTGGGGTGCCGTAACTCCTACAATTAATGTATTGTGTGAATAGATGTCGAGAGGTGCGATGACCCGACTACTAGCGCCTTCTATTTATAACATAGGGTCATGTTTACGCGCGAAAGCATCAAAACTCTGATTTTTTAGCAGTACATGCATGTAAAGAAACTACTTTTGTCAGCGAGATGCGAACGAAAGAAAATCATACGGTACATGAAATTGTAGCTTTTTTTAAGTAGGTACTTTAAGATGCATGTGCCAGTTTTTGCCGTAGAGTGTATTTTCGATGCGAATATTGTAACTTTCGTTGACGTTTATCGGTCGGTAGACAACACTGTTGGTAAAATGGCCAATTGTTAACTACTTAGAACTTCTTTAATTAAAATTCAGAGAGTACATTTTTTGCATAATAACGCATGAGATATTAGAGTTAAAGGTTCAAATAATATGTCTCAATAGTTTCCTGGAATCTACTGGGAATCGAAAGTTCTTTAAGGTGGCCACATTACCTGTACCCGCTTTAATATCTTGTGCTAACTACCTATAAGTTTAAAAATATTATAAATAGTTTTTCATAATGAAGTTCAAACTTCCAAACCGCCTCCGCTGCCGATTGATGCGAATAAGTTTGGGTGACTCTCCTCTATAGTGCCATACCATACAACCATATTGATATTAAATAACACACAGTGTTTTGTCATTTAGTTCAAATAAAATAATCTGATTGTTCAATTTTTTTAGAAAAGATCGAAATATATGCGTATACCTTAAATATATACTGTATAAAATTTCTAGAGTATAAACACAGTGATGTTGGAGAGTTTTACTCCAAGAGTTTCACAGAGTATTTTTTGAGTGAATCTGAAAATACGATTTTATTACTTATACTTTATTCATCATAGTTTTACATACTATTTTTTAGTTAAATGAACTGTTGATAGTTAAAAAAATTATATGTCTGAAGTTTTTTTTTAAAGATAATAATTAATTATTATATATCATTTACTAATTATTGATTTAAATTTATTACATAAAAAATGTACGTGAATTATAAATTATAACTGTAAATGTGGCGATAATTAAGTTTTATAATCTGGGAATTGAAATTCCTGCTCATGCAGATTTGCTGACAACGTATTAAAATAATATGTATTGCCTTTCATTCATTATAAGCTATCCTCGCGTACGCATATTGTAGAAATATGAAAAATGTTACAATGTATCAAGATGCGCAGGATCGTTAATCAACATTATTAAGACACGCATCGATTACTAGGTAATCACCGATGGACGCTAATTCATCAAATTTGTGATCTTTACAAAGAAGAAGAATGATCTTTTGTAAAGTAGTCGGCTACAAAAACTTTTCGCGCAAATGCAATATTAATGAACCAATACATACAACAAATTAACAATGCACAAAATATTAATTTAAAAATAAATAAATGAATTAATATATATTATTATTTAATAATTATTATTAAATAATATAAAAAAAGTTCAATCAAAAAGAATTAGTACTAATAATAAAGCTAAATTGTGCTATGCATGTACTTAAAACTAAAAATAAATATATTAAATTGAATATATTATATAAATATATAATATATATATATATATATATATATATATATATATATATATATATATATATATATATATATATATATATATATATATATATATATATATATATATATATATATATATATATATATATATAAATATATTAAATTATATTTAAACAATAAAGGACTGATACTTTTTAAATATTTAGTTTATACAACCGTTTATTCAATGGTTACCTATTATACACTAATTGAAGGAATACTTTTTTTTATAAAATCGTAAATAATAAAATTCTTAAATTAAAAAATGTTCAAGTTAGTCTCATTTTCTCCTGTAAAATAAGAATAACCATTAAAAATCCTTTTTAAATTTTTTCCACTATAAGTATTATAATTACATTTCAAAATAACACAGAATCATTAATATTCTATTATATTTCATTTGATATATTAATTACAGTATGAATTATGACTAAATAATTACACTTGCAATCAAGGGAATATTCTAGTACGTTCGTACAATATTCGATAGCCTGCGGGCACTACTGGTACTGAAAAGTCGGAAGTGATCTCGTGTTCATTGTCAGGCAGGTCCTAAGGCACTTGTCCTACACTGAGGGGTGCCGCTTTGCATTGATAAATGCTCGTAGCTGATACTTTTGCGATCTTTCATTATCTTATTTTATTGCTTTTCTGTCAAATTTTATGTAGTCGAAGAAAAGAATCTCTTTCTTACATCTTAAACTTAAATAATCGAATCGTTAGGTCTGTATATATAAGTCTGTTAAGCTATAAGTAAATAAATAGGTATATATGTGAAGACAGTGAATTATGTTTATAAAAACGTGAAATAAACATCTAACTTTTTGAATACAAAAATAAAGATTATATTTACCTTTATAGCTGATTATACCTGAGTATCTATATTTTATATTACCCTAATAGAAAACTATACTTAGATTTATTAAAGAAATATTTTGTACATAGAAAAACGATTTAAGGGTTCTCTCCACTGTAACGCCTCGAAATAAAGGTGAAATGCAGTGATATTTGGAGTAAAAACAATTCAGTTTATCAATTTGAAAGTTCTTTTACAATTATTGTTATAATTACAGGAGTTATAATGATATTACGGAGAAGTTTAAAGTAAAAGTTTGTTCATCGCGACCTTGGTTCCAGATGTCTATGTCGTCGAAAATCAAAAATTCGTCTACTGAACTTGCTTGCCAACTACAAGAAATCTGTCAAATAGTTTTTGAGATATTCCAGTTACCATTTCAAGAAAAGTGTATTGAGAAAAACGTATTTAAAGCTCCAATTACTCGGGTTTTCTACATATACGCCACTGAAGTTAAGGCTGATAACTTTTTAAATATTTCGAATCGAGCTAAATCCCTTTAGGATTATATTTTTGTTATATTATATAGTATACGAAAATGCAAAAACACAATATTCGATTTTTTTTAATCATCACAGTAGGGAGGACCTTAAATTTGTTAATTAATACAAATGTAACGAGAGAAGCAAGGGCAATAATCACCCGAGGGAATATCCGACTTTATTCCCGTGTTGCATATAGAACTTTATTCTCGACTTAACCGTAATGGCCACTTTATTGACCTGAAAAGCTGGACAACAGTAGCATATGATTCCCGCAAACCTACTTTTTCCCGCAAATTTACTTTTTTCCCGCATATGCGGAAAAATCTACTTTTATCCCGCAAATTTTCTTTCTCGCAAATGCATTTTTCTTTAATTATTTTTCTCTATATTAATATACATTTCAATAAATTCTAGTTCTTACCAGAAGTAAGAACTCATTTTGCTCAGGCAGTAAACCCACCCTCGGGAATAATCTTCGACTTTATTCCTTCGTTGCGTATAGAACTTTATTCCCGACTTACTGTGTCCACTTAATTGACTTAAAAAGAGGGACTTCGGGTAAGAATTATAATTTCTTGAAAATGTATATTGATACAGAGAAAAATAATTTAAAAAAATGCATTTGCGGGAAGAAGTCGACTTGCGGGAATCATATGCTACTTTTGTCCCACTTTTAAGGTCAATAAAGTGGCCATTACGGTTGAGTCGGGAATAAAATTAATTATACAGGGTAAGAGAGCCAATTATTGTACACTGCATCGACTACTGTGCCTTTCAATATTTTTATTTAAAAAATTATAAAATCATGTAATATCTCGATGCAAAAGTATAAAATATACTACAAAAATTATAAACTCTTTCGAGTTATTTGATATAAAATATTTATTTGTCTTTCGTATCATTGAAAATAAAGAAAATTGTTGTTAAATATTATATTACAGAATCCAAAACGACTGTAGCTACCACTTTCGGATATATTATACACGAAAGTAGGTATGTGAGTGCATTATTCACCGCCAAAACAAGCATATAATTTTGTCGTTTCAAATGTCGAACTACCCTCAATTTTGTGCCCGGTCGCGGTCATAAAATATATCCTGTCGTACAACGTTTCATCGTGCCGCGCAGCAACGCCCTGGAAACAAAAATATCGTCACGTCGCGTCGCGCGGAAACGTTTGTTTGCAAACGTCGGAACTTGTTCTCCGCCCGTCGGGGACCCGAAAACTGCTGCCGTCGTCTGTGTCGCACTCGCGCCCTTCTCCGTCATTATTTCTCCATTTTTCCAGTTCATCTCGACGACGGATCGGTGCGATTTTCAACTGATGGCGCTAGCAATTAGGATTTAGGGTTAACTCGCTCTCGTTCTCTCTATCTCTCTCCTCCGAGCTCACAATTATTCGGCTCTCTTCAAAAGTTTCGGATGTGATTTACGACTGCTGGATAGCCGAGGTCCGGATGGGACGGGATAGTCGGGGTCACGGCGAAAGGGTAATTGGTAGGATAGGTGCAGATTGTGTCGCTTTGTTTTCCAGCGGAAGTGTCGCGCGGAGTGTAGGAGTGTCGCTACAGTTTAAAGGTACCGAAGTTTTGGGAAATGTGTTTTCGCCGTTTTAGTCCAGTCAAATAAGAGCTGAAATCGACTCTGCGGTTACGTCTCGTCTTCACTGTCAGTTTAATAGACTCTCGCTTTAACTTTTAAAATTGAATAACATTTATGTTGTTTAGAAAAGCAAAACTTTTTTAGTATGTAAAAATAAAATAAACAATTCTTCACACAATAGAACTCTTTAAGGTGATTTTCTGGTGATTTTCCAAAGTTTATGTTTAGTCCACGATAAAAATCTGAAAAAATTACCTAATATTCGTAATATAAAAATATGTTTTCCAGAATTTTTCGGATTTTTTACCCTCCTAGATTCCAAAATATGCACACATTAGTCATTTTTAGACCAGAATAAGGTAGGTTTTGTAAAGTTGGTTTGCGTCAAAATATTCGTCGAACAGATTTAGGAAAATTTATCATCGTTCTAGGCATCAAAAAGAAGAAAAGTTAGCATTTATTATACTTTTAAGTCTATTCCTTTACTTTTAGAAATATAGTCTATTTAAATCATAAATAAATGTCATATTTTCATGATTTTTTAAAGGTTAATATCATTATATGTCATTAGTAATTCAATAAAAGTACATTAGAAAATGCTAATTTTTGTTCGAAATACGTCAAACAATATTTGAAAAAAAGATTCAAAATGATTCACTGAAGTTGTCGACGCAAATCAACTTTAGCATACTGAAAAACTTGAAGCTGAGTAAATCGAGCTTTTGTAAAAACAAGACCAAAATTCTGATATATTACGTATTGCATCATTGCATCACATTTATTAAAATTCTTTAAATCATTCATGTATCAAATACATTTCGTACTATATCAGGTAACTATATCAGGTACTATATTAGGTAAACAATAATATATTATAAATATACTAAACTTTTAAGTCTTCATTCTATTTGGTAGAAAAGCGTAAAAACGATAAAACTTTATTTTTAATGTATTACTTCCACTAAAAAGACTGTTTTCTTGTGCTGGGACACACATATTTGTCGCTTTTAAGTATGTTATTTGAGTTGAATCATATTTTGTGTGCAATGTCTTAAGTCGACTTAGACCGTTCTTCGAGCGATCGGCTCATATATACTATAATTTAAAACTTGGTTTTTGACCATTTCTAAACATTTTTTAATTATTATAAAATATTATCGACTTCTATTTATAAGAAAAAAAGTGGTCTCAAATTATTTTTTATTATAGCTTTATAAACACTTTTGTTAAGAGTTTTTAGGGTTATTTCGTCAAAAGTGTTGATGCAAGGATGCATTTGTCAAAATGCTTGTTTTTGTTAAATTTTAACACATTATCCTGCATAACTTTGAATATGGTGACTCCAAAAAATTAAAATTTTGTGAAAAATATATGTTTCTATTGTATAAAAAAAATTGGGCAACCAAAAACGAAACGGAGAAAAGTTAGAAATATTGGTTATTAGAAATAATTATTGACAATCTACAAATATGGAATCAAAATTTGTAAGGAATTAGGTACTCTTAGCTAATCCGAAACTGCGGGTCTGTGGTCAAAGTATGTATTATATTTTGATTAATTATTATAAGAATTTATGTACTGAACTGCAGCTAAATGGTTTTCTGTAAAAAGTGTATTCTCAGTCACATTTAGCAAAGTAATCTCAGTCTTATTATATATATGTATTGGGATCTGATACCGTTGACACGACCTCTCGTAGCGAACCATGATAGTAGATGGGAGCCCGGACTTTGCATTGATTAACATAGCGATTTGCGTATAATATGTGCTTTTTAATAATAATGTATGTATATATATAAAACAAAAGCCTATAAATATATATTTAGCGTTACATGTTTAGTTTTTAATCACTAAAGATACATTAAAAACGAAACATGTAACACTAGATATATATTTATAAGCTTTCTTTCCGTATAATAAGAGCAATCTAAAACTTCCTACTCGCATTTTTAACTATCCGAAAATCAAAGGAAAATTTTGCCGACTTTAAGTTTTGGGTGCCACCCTCTCGGAGCCTCTGACTATTCCATATACCATATAATTACTACCTACCTTTCGTCCGGTGATTTTTCAAAAAAAGGAAGGAAACACCAATTCGTACTTTGGTTATTACCTAGCAACATTGTGCTTAAAAAATATATTTAAAAATGTGTGTAATTTTTTAAAATTATTTAACTTTTTTGAAAATCTGTGGTCATGTGCTGTGATAACAATGGAAGCTATTTAAAATTAATATTATTTAATTAATAAATGGGTTATGTAAATTCAAAGTAAGTGCCTAGTAGAAAAGAATTTGTATAGTTCCCTTTATAATTGCATATTTAAATTAGGACGGATAACACGTAGACTGCTACTGCGATTCGATGTTGTCTAAACAAGAGAACTGAATCTGTAAGTAGCGCAATGTCTATCATTGTTCAGCAAATTCGTAGCGTCGCGCAAGGAACTAGCTCGGCACAAAGTCTTCGAACCCTCGTGAACTATTCGTATATCTCGCGCTTATAAATCCACACCCACACTAGTACTCGTGAGCATAATAGGTGCATTAATAAACCATTAATCTTCGTATCGCGCGCTTTTGGCGTGGCCCTCGGCATTTCCCTTTGTTACCTCGAGTGCTCTGCTCGGTGTAACGAGTGTATATATATATATATTCGCATGCATCGAGAGAGCTGCGCCAAATATTTGCGTTAACAATATTGGCCTCGGGACTACCGTGCGCGCGGCTGCAGGCCCTCGAGGTTAGAAGTATACAAAAGACAAATAGAAGAACTTCAGCTACCTCTTGTACTCTACATGATCCTCATGAGAGATTGTTTTTTTTTATTAAAATTAATAAACTGAAGGTTTTCTTTCGTCGTTGATTCACTTGCGCATGGTTCACAATTTGCTTTTTGCTTACGATACTATGATTATTCATAATTTGCTTTTTGTATATTATGTAACAAGGAAAAAAAGTTGAATATTTTTCTCGCATGTGAGTTTACTGTACAGTATCACCCGAGGGAAAAATCGGCTTTTTTCTCGAGTTACATATACTTTATATCCATCTCAACTTTGGCCACTTTTTGACTTGGATAGCGAGACTAATGGACTGTTAAAAGACAATATTGTTAAAAGACAATCGAAAATCAGGGTTATTGGTAGAATTGATGAAATAAAGGAATTTGGACTAGTTTCTAGTGAAGTCACTTTTTTCCCGCAAATTATTTTTGCGGGCAAAAAGTGTAATTTTGGTCTCGCTTTTCAGGGCAAAAAGTGACTATTTTCGTTGAGATAGGAATAAAATTCATTTTAACCCTTTAAGACCAAAGTGGTTACCAAGTGGAAAAAAATATATATTTTTTTATTTAGTTATCTTTAGAATGATCTCAAAGTGTAAATGGACTCTTCAAATTCCAAAACAAACTTGGATATATGAGCATTAAACGTTTAAGGGGATGCATCAGATCTACTTTACTCGTCGAAAATTTCGTATTACTCAAAAAATACGCATCAGAATCAAATTTCCTTTTCAGGGTAGCTTTATTTATGTAAAATACATAGCGGAACACTCGAATAATTAACAGAAATCAATAATTATCATTGTCAGAGTAAAATATTAGTAATTACGTGATTATGCTATATTTTATCCTGATATTTTATTCTGAAAATAATATTATGCTATATTTTATCCTGATATTTTATTCTGAAAATAATATTATGCTATATTTTATCCTAATATTTTATCCTGATGCAATTAAACATCTAATGTGACAATATCATAGCTCAAGAGCTAAATTTCACATTCGCGTTAGTCATTAGTTAAATAAAACAATATTAGTTCGATTTTCAAGGCAAAACCTATATGTAGGTCCGTACGCATTGCTTTGGCGACCGATGTCTTTTTTTTCAAAAACGCCGTCGTTAATTTGGTACTTACGACATGATTATATATTTTTTATTCGATTTAAAAATAGAAAATCATTGAAAAACCTACAAGTTACAGCCTATAGTTTATAATATTTGTACGCGCTCAAACTTGCAAAAACACGCGTGTATCGATCTGATGAACAATATCTGTAACCTTGTAAAAAAAATCCAAAGAATGTACATACACACACACACGCACGTACGCACGCACGCACGCACGCACGCACACACACACACATACATACAGATATTTTCTAAAAATTGTGCATTTTGATTCCTAATGTATAAAACATGTTTCTATAATGATTTTAGCATAACTTTTTTGACCACCTGAAACCTTCCTCTATCAGTAAAGCAAAAACCATCACAGGTTCGCATAACTCTCTTTAGGAAATGTAAAATTAAACCCTGTGTTAGTAAGTTCTAAACTGAATCGAATACATAAATATGCCTGAAAATAATTTGAATTATATTGTGTATCTAGTATATATTTACTTATTATTCATTTATTATTCTTTAAATTATTATTCATTAGTGCGATATACATTGTAAGAAATATAAGTATAATACATCATTTCATTTTGAAATAATAATTAAGATAAAATATTATTACCATTACTATAGTTGTTGGAACTGTGTAATCCGTTGCCTTGTGCTCTCTGGGTTTCGCACAAGTACTCTAAGTACTATTCTTTCATTTCCCATTCTAGCTACATGCCCACTGCCCAGTCCATCCTAATCTTCCAGACTTTATCACTAATTTTATGATTTGGTTTTCCGTATAACTCGTGTATTTCTTGATTGTTTAAAATTCTCCACTTTCCAATTATTTCATCTATTTTACCCCCGAATATCCTCCTTAGAACTCTATTCTCAAACACTCTAATCTTATCCTCTTCACGCTAGGTATATTATTTGTAAATTTTATATTTTAGATTTTCTCTTTTATTTCATTAAACAATGCAACAGTACATTTAAAACTAATTTAATTTAGTTTAAACACATGTAGGAGTTCATGAGAAATCCTTAAATAATTATAAGAACATTCGTTTCTTCTCTTTTATTATTTTCCTTTTTCCCACTTTTCTAAAAAAGCGCACTAAATGAAAAATCAATCTACCTAACTCCGCATAAACTGGTAAGTTTATTGGACCAGTAACACTCTCGCACGTATAATTATAACAATACCTCAAACTCTCACCTTGGCGAGAAAAAGCTGATGCTTATCCGAAAAGAAATGTTCATAAATCTATCTTTATATCGTTACGACTTCAGGGAACGAAGCCCACATAACAGACCAACCCGACCGCGAATTTTCCAGCGCGCTGAAAGTATATATATATATATATATATATCCCTGCAGCCGCCCCCGAATCGGAAAAAAACAAAGGAAAGTCCCGCGCGCAGAAAGGCTATAACGCGCTCATATAGCGCGCGGCGCAGATCGCCCACGTCGGTCTCGGCGCGCAAAGTAGGAGGATGAAAAAACGAAATCTACCGCCTCGGCATGACGAATGCGTGACGCGCGGTCCGTTACGGGCGCCTCTCTCTCTCTCTCTCTCTCTCTCTCTCTCTCTCTCTCTCTCTCTCTCTGCAGCCGACATTTTTCGCGCGTTGCCGCTGTATACGTGTAATATTTATATACGGGGGGTGGCGCCCCCGAGACACTCCCACGCGCCTTCATTAGATCGCCGGGCGCCTTCTTTTTTCTTGCTCTTTGGAAATTAGTTTATGTACCGAGGAGATGCGCCCGCCGCCCTTTGACGCCTTTGCGGGCGCGAGATCTATTGCGAAAAATATAATGTATGAGGATTTTCACTTGGGTGGTGTTTGGGAGCTTTTGATTTTTCCCGATGAGTGCGAGATGTGGGATGTGTTTTGATGGGTCATTTCTCGGCGAGAGGTGGTGCATGTTGGTCGTTTTATGATGATTGGAAAGCGTCTTTGGAGTCTGAGAGCCGAGAATTGATATTTCGACTCGAGCATTTTTTATAACTGTAGAGCTTGGGAAGCTTTTATGGTAATCTTGAGCAGAATTGATCGCTGGAACGAAAGGTTGTACTTTCTATATATAGGTTGACGTATCTCACGCGTTATGATTAGAACAGGAAAAGGCGTACCTTACGCGTTACAATTAGAAACGTCGTATCTTTTTACTTAATATGGCCCTGTACCTAATATGGCCCACCATGGCTACCTCACCTATTACGCGATTTAGACGGTAAATAGCTTAAGCATTATGTATAATATAATGTCAGTAAAAGCTATTTCATCGGACAATTTTCTCATAGAAGCAAAAGGGGACATCCTGCAGTGTATTCTGTCTTACAACCACTTAAGTTAATTACACCATTATAATTTTGAGCAAGTCATTATATTTATTTTGATACTGAATAAATAAGTTGGTTCAGGACGACACTGCCCACGATTTTACTTTATATCGTCCGCTTTGCAGTAGAATAGTTCATTTTATCATCCGGCTATTTACCTTTTTAGTATAGGAGAAAATGTGTTTATACCAATCCACTCATTCTACCCAATACGGCCCACGAAATAGAAAGCATACTGATTTATATCTAAACCCTAACCACTCTTAGAATATTGTTAAGCTCTTCGAGGATAAGAAATATATATTTGTTACAAAAGATACTTACGCTGTTGATTAATTTGTGGAAAAGATATAAATAATATGTGTTTAAATAACCCGGGTAAAAATGGCCCATAATATGATCTTATATGATTATATATAACGTTTTGTATATGATCATATGTAACGTTTTGTATATGATCATATATTATCATAAACGAGTTGTGGTAACATATGAACATATCTACCACATCATGTACGGTTTTTTTATCATTAAAATATTTTATCGCGTAGATTTTCCATTATACGATTTGAAAAACTGCCCTGAATGTATATAAAGTTACCTTTTTAAGAAGTATCGGGAAGCCAAAGAATTAAAAATATACAAAAACGTGCTAAAGTTTAAAAGATATTTGTATATTTTAATATATAAACATATGCTATTATAGAAAATCATCCACACGATTTAATTTCGATCTAGAATACGGAATTCTACGCAAATTCTACAATTCGAATCGAATAATAATAATTGGTTAAAAACTAAAATCGCTACATCAGTTTTTAAAAATTAGTGTATTATACATTTTTAAAATAAACTGGCCCAGGTAGAAATTAGTCTCATTTCGAGCCAGTAATTAAGCTATTAATGGTCGTTTACTATGGCTCAGAAGCAGATTGATTTCTATTATATGCCTATTATTAATATCTATTATTGAAGTTGCATT
This sequence comes from Gastracanthus pulcherrimus, assembly GCA_949152435.1. NCBI lineage: Eukaryota > Metazoa > Arthropoda > Insecta > Hymenoptera > Pteromalidae > Gastracanthus > Gastracanthus pulcherrimus. The sequence goes on from OX424576.1 coordinate 132,200,983, forward strand.
TATTTTGTAAATTTATAACTTTTTTAGAAACGCATGCTTCAGAAGTCAGAAACACCACACTCGATAAAGATAAAAATTTTCAAAGACTTGTAAATGTGGCAGAAAATTAACTTATAGGTACATAATATAATCGTAATACGTATATAAATTAAATTAAATGATTTCTTTCAATATATATCTTTCAATTTCTTTAAATATATCTGTAATAGAGTTGGAATATTTTGTATCATTCTTAACTAAAATATAAAAGAATATAATGAAAATCAAACTTTTATGACAACAAAATGCCTATCGACGTGAAACGGATGATTAATAATTTATGAAAAAAATTATTTTAAAATTAGAAATAAAGAAACAGATTATGAAGTTAAAGAAAATTTCGCAAACACAATTTTTCAAATATTATGACCTGGTGCCGATGTTTATGTTAGATCCAAACGCCACTCAGCTACCTTCGTTCGAGTATCAACAATTATTACACGGAATATTTTTCTAAACGTGCGAAATCCTGTTTTACAACGACTCCCAAGACAAGTCAAAATTGACGTTTCCAAAAGTCTGTTGCGATTACATGCAATTTTGGCGCCCGGGGGCCGTCTAATCCTCGCCCTTTTTCCAGAGACAACCCCGCACGCGCATGACTTGGCGCGAAGAACACCTTCTCTGTAAACAGAAACGCGCTCAAATTACTGTCATTTTGCGTGATCCTTGTGAAAATTAGTTAGTAATTCGTCCCTGTGTGCTCGCGGGACTCTATGTTCGGTGGCAATCTGTCCAAGCGCGCGAATGCGTGAAGTTTCGAATGTTTACGAAGGATAATTGTTGATGATGCGATATTTCAAATTAGTAAAAATTAGTGAAATAAGTACTTTTTACTCCCTAATAAAAACAACTTAAAATTTTTATATTACTGAAAAGATGATATATTTAACTAAAATAAGACTTTTTTGGTATAATATCATAAAACAATATTGTTTTTACACGTTCATTAAAATATCTTTTAAATTATTAATACTTATTAAAATTTAGTTAACATAATATATAAATACGAAAGTGATCAATTTTATATACTCGTAGGTTAAATAAAGTTTAGCTATCTTATTGCCAAGTTTAACTTAGAATATATACATTCACCCTATAAACGGCTTACTGCTTCTGTGGATACCTTATACGTGACCACGTGGGCCCTTGGTCTTCGCTTGATCGATAAATTGATTATTTTTCGTATTATTCATGTAATCCACTATAAAAATTTGAAACGAATTTGTACTTTATAGGTCATTACAAAGTATTTTTACATTATACATAAAATGTAATTCTAATTTTTATTTATTACAATAGATTGTAGGCGTCCGCAATATACCATTTTCAAATGTTATAATAATTGATGTTGAATAAAATAGTACTTTTCAATACAGTTGAGTAGCGAGGGAGAAAAGTCACATGCGCTAAAAATCAACGTACCTAACAGTGTCGAATATTATTTTATGATACAGCAGGTGTGAAATTGCAACTTTAAGAATTTATAAAATTCGTAAAGTACAACTTTACGCATACTGTGTCGAAAAATTTTTTTTATTAATATTGAGAGAAATAGTTGATTTTATGAACGAAAATTTTCTTAAGGGGATATGAAAGGAATCCGTATGCATTGCTTATTACGGAATATATTTAAGACTGTTTTCTAATTGCAAATAATAACGGAATCTTTAGAAATTTTCCAGACAATGCTTATACAAATTTGGAGGGCATAATAAGCCGTTTATTTAAAAAAGTTTGTTTAATCTCGAATAATTGGTTGGCGATAATCAGGTCCAGGTTGTCAAAAACTACGAAGCGTACTACCTGGACCTCGTTATCGACCACCATTACCGGTATCTGGTAACTAACCAGATACCGTCCAAAGCTGGTGTGTACATTTGTACGCAAAAGACTATGGAGCGTCATATAACCTAGACCTTGTCATCAAATATTATCAATAGTATTCAAATTTTATTTTTCACAGTGTCGCAAACTTCCACAATGCGCAAACTAACAGTACCCTAAGTCAAACTGTAATCTGGATCAATATATAAATATAAAAATTATTTAAAAGAGTTGCAAGAATTCCTGCATATATATATATATATATATATATATATATATATATATATATATATATATATATATATATATATATATATATATATATATATATATATATATATATATATATGCAATTATTTCTACACACCGTCTTGTAGGCAAAAACCTTACAGAAATTCGTGTATAAATTCTTGCATATTTCTACATATCCTATCTAAACATATATTTTTTTTCTTAAAAAAGAGATGATAAATATGATATGCGTGATGCCAAGGCGTGTAATATCTCCGATGATAGTATCTCATCAGAGGTTCTCTCCGAGGCAGTTGTGTAAAGTGACCGATTATCGTGTCTGCGAGGTTCACTTCGTGGCTTTTAGCATAAATATGTAAAATACGATGTCTAGATAACATATTAGAATTTTTTAATAAAATTTCGGATGTTTGACGATTTTGGAAAAATCAGTGTAGACTAGGGTGGTCCAAAATTCCCAAACTTTTTAATTTTTTAAGTGTAATGATTAAAAATAGTAGGAAATATAGAAGAAATTATATTCCTGTTAAAATATGCTACATCAAATAAAATCACGTATTCTATTAATTTTTCTTGAAGTAATCTCCTGAAGTTGGCTACATCGATCTGAAAAAACGAGTTTTAGCAAATTTGGGTCTAAATAAATAGCTGCTAAAATTTTATAATAAAAATACGTCAACAGGAATATGATTTTTTCTATTTTTTCTACTGTGTTTAATCATTGCACTTAAATAATTAAAAAGTTTGGGAATTTTGGACCACTCAAGTGTAGACCCACCGTAAGGTAAGAAGATTTTGGTTTGTTAAATCCACTGTTTCTATCGATAATTAAAAATTTTTTTTAATGAACTATCAATTTTTCTTTCTTAAACCTCAGCGACATATAGTTGAATTAGGCTAATTTAATTAGCTGCTACCATAGCTCATACAATTGCTAACAGATGGAGCCTTCGTTTTCTGGTATTTTCAATCATCTACCACAAAATATTAAATAAGGGGGGTGCAGGAAATGTGGGCACCTTAAGGAGCTTTCGATTCCCAGTAGATATATATCCGGTTTTGGGGCTTCGGAACCTAGTGAGACATGTTATTTGAACCTTTACTCTAATACCTCATGAATCTTTTTGCAAAAATATTTACTCTCTGAATTTTAATTAAAGAAGTTCTGAATATAGTTAAAAATTCATCACTTTACCAACAGTGTTGGTAAAGTGGCCATCAATCAGTTCTTATGGTAAAGTCGTATAGTAAGTGCTTCAAAAAGTCAAGATTAACCTAGCAGAGACTTCCTTTATGTGTTATTTAACTACATGGTTCCGTAGTGTACGCCTTGGTGTCGATATTGTGGGATTAGTAGACCTAGGCGTTGATTGCCTTTTGCCTTGCAATGCATTAGTATGACCACTTTACCAACAGATAAACGGCAATCAAAGTTGCAATTTTCGCATCGAAAATAATCTGTATGGCAAAAACTGGCACGTGCATCTTAAAGTACGTAATCAAAGCTACAATTTTATGTACCGTATGATTTTTTCCGCTCATATCACGCTGACAAAAGTGGTTTCTTTACATGCATGCACTGCTAAGAAACCAGAGTTTTGATGCTTTCGCGCGTAGACATGACCCTATATCTTATATTTAGAGGGCGCTAGCAGCGGGGTCACCGCGCCTCTCAACATCTACTGTTACAATACATATACTGTAGGAGTTACGGCGCCCCAAAATAATGCATACAGCGAGATCTCGTGTAGATGGCCACATTACATGCATGGTTACATTACCTGTATGGTCACATTACATGCACCTACCTTGTATCATCTTGTTTTGGCTTAACTAATTCATTTCCCTTTAAAATTTGTTCATCGTGTCTGGTGCATGCTGTGTATGTCCACTACTGAGGTCTAATACACAGATCTAAGTCGAAAAGCATGAATATTTATAAATTTTGTTAGGCTCTTCTTTTATTATATATTTAGTTTTTCGTTTTTACCTCTATAACTAACTTTTCCACTAGAAACGTGAAACGACAACCATATCGTTTGATTCTATATACGAAGAGATATGATTATTACTGTAAGTTAAGAAAAGTGTTGTTCATTAAATCAACAAGGCCATAAAACGATTGTACTTATATATGTATATCTAATTTAATTATATATGCATTAGGTCTAATATGCGTGTATTGATAATGCAGTTTGGTATGCCCTACTAACATACTTTACCAGCAGCGCTTTTTAATATTTCGATTCGTGTATTGTTCAAAAAACATTAAATCATAAATTGAAACCTGTATGTTTTATATTGTCTTTGTATTTATCCCTTTTTACAACGTTTACTCTACAGAAAATTATTTGCTCTCAGCAATTATTAAAATAGATTATCGTACGGGATTTATAGATTATTTGATTGAATGTTTAATCTTATACAAGGCCGTCATGTTCTATATACACATATTCAGTTAAAGTATTAAATATAGTAAATAAGAATGATTTCTTATATACTGTTGTGATTTTAAAATACGCCGTATTGCGATGTGTTCAGGCCACGGAAGAACTTAAAGTATCTTTCAAAAAGATAATCTGTCGACTCACGACTGAACGTATATGAATATATAGTTTAGTTAACAATCTTCAAGTTTTACAACTTAATTAAGAAACTGTATCTATTTTCGAAAAGGCAATTCACTTCTGTGCGATGACGATAAAGCAAGCGGTGCAACAAGCGCGCATAATCGTAAATTTTTCATCTTTATAAACAACGCAAACGGCGATATTTTCCAGCTCGCGCGATATTACGTACAGGTGTATTATCGCGGTTCCGTTAGACGCCACTGCATCGTGATTTACTGTTAAAAAGGACGAGCGACGTTTCGAATATATACGCGCGTATATAAGTGTGAGCGCCTGTATTATCTCCCGATGCGCGCGCTGGGCACTGTCACGCACGTATATAATAGGCACAGGCGTGTCGAGCGTAGCATCAGCAGCAGGAAAAAAATGCAAAACATCTCCTCGGCGTTACTTCCGTCACTGTCATTATCGTCATTAGCGAAGCCTCGTGTGTAGCTACGAGCTACCGCGTAAAAGATTGACGCAAGTCATTGGCGATCGCGTGCGAAAGATTAATTTGATGAATCTTAAAGGAGTCTCGAGGTATAGGGGATACGGACAAGTGTGTAGAGTCAATCCCGCTGTTTTAATGACGATCGTCGATCGTACGCGATTACTGTTGTTATTATAAAATATATTGGTTGTACTTGAACTCTATCTGCTCTTGTGTATATCTGTAACTAGTTTCTTTCAATGCATAAAGTGACATAGAAAGTATATAGTCGATGGTATAGCTGTACGGGTTTAACCTTTTTTTGTTCAAAAAGTGCATGTCGTGCATCACTGACAAGACATTTAAGAAGAGATTTTAAAATTAATGAGCATAGGAAACTAGAATTAATTGAGTGCCATGAGAAAGTTAAATTTTTGTTGGGAGTTTCATATACAATAGAAGTTTTTTATAAGCTGAAAATGAAGTTGCTTCTATATTTAATGGTTCTTCGGGTACGATATTATTGTTGGATTAATTATTAAAAACGTCATCTTTAATGGAAATGTACAGAAGTGTGCAAATTTGGAAGTTTGTCACAATTTTGTTCAATAAAATAATTGCTTTCGGTTTAAAACTTACAATGGCAATCGTCTCTACAGAAATTACTAAATAAACGGTTATTACTTTATCTATAGAAATATATTGTAATTTGTTAAAGGCATAAACAATTTTAATAAAAGTGTTTGACAGTGAAATTTTCAGTAATTGTAATAGTTGCCTACTTTTCACTTTTCTAACTTTAGCGAAATTACATTAAAACCCTTTACAACTTTATTAAAAAAAATATTATATGCATTTAACTATTGCAGTTTCTTTAGTAATTTATCGCGAAGCAGTAAATGCCGTCCTTAGATTTTACAAAAACTGAATTCTTAAAAATTATTTTAATTTTTTCATAATTGTTTATAATATATTTACAACAAATTAGAAGGGATGTTAGTGAAACTTATAAAAGTAAAAATCATTCCTTTAATTATTTCTTTCGTAGCTCGATTATCATTGTTAGTTTTTTAAATTAATGTTTCATATTTTGTTTTTATAAGTGTTTATATCAAGCATAATTCTTATTTTTATGATAAGCACACATTATATTTTATTTTTATTTATTAAAAGTATACATATGTAGTATATGGGTGATTTTCACAAAACTGTCCTTTTTGATGGCCCATCTTATAAATGCCATTGAAAATTGTTTTTATAATTCAAATCATGTGATTATGGAATTATTTTATGTTTTACTAAAAGATCCATGATATTAAATAACATATTCAGCATAATAAAGTAGCGTAAGTAAGTAAAATATACTTATTATAATAGTCATTATATATACTATTAATTTTATGCAGTAAATTAAATATAGCTGTCTTTATTTAAAATTAGGGTAATTTTAAAATTGTGCAACTTAAAGTACAAATTAATATGAAAATTTTGTATGCGGCCAGAATTTGTTAAAGTTTAATTTACTATTTTAATATATCACGCAATCAGTGTCTCTGTCCCCTCCGTGGCAACAAACATGCACGTCTATCTGATCGAAAATAAGGTAAATGAACCAGTACCTGGCCACGTCCCGGTACCTGGCCAAACGCTCACATATTAGTTTTTATTGATTATTAGTTAGCTCCTAATCAAAATAATCTTGTGACATCACATTCTATAACTATCAAGCGTATATATATTAATTTTTTAGCAAATATTTATTTATTTATTATTTTAAAAAAAATATTTAATAATGGAACTGGTGCTCGCATAACAACATTCACGTCTTCTTAAGACCAACTGTTAAGAAATCCTACTTCGAGTTTAAGAGTTATTAATTGTTTTAAGTAAAAATAAAATTCTAATGTGTGCAAAAAAATAGTTTTTACGGTAATAAATTCGTGGCCCGGTACTCGAACTTGAAAAATCGTGTTTGCCTGAATAATGTTCTCTATAGTGACTATCGTCAGTTTATCAACATACTGTGATGACATATTAATGAAAATTCAACAATAATTACAGTTGATGTTTGACATCTCGACGTCGTCATTTTTCAAGTCGCGGGCGCACACGTAAGTTAAGATCGCGTAGGTTACGTGAGTAGCACATACTTTAAATTAATTATTTACATACTTCTACGTTCAAAATACATAACAACCGTATTATTAATGCATAGAAACAAGATGTTATTGAAAAAAAATTATAATTTAAATTAGAAATAAGTGAAAATAAGGTGGCTATGTATTGGACAGCGGTGATCAGGTATCGGGACGTATGATTTTGACTTGGCCAGGTACTAGTACATTTGACTAGAATACATTTGTATGAATTACTCGGATTACAAGACATATTTCGATAGTTTAAAAATTTGATTTGATAGACAAATAAAGTCTCTTTGAGGTGGGTATATGACTTTTTATTTGCAGTGATAATTTTAGTGTTAGAATTTAATAAATAAACTTGACTGCTACAATCCCAATGTATACATTAACTTAATTATTTTTGTAATAAATTATTTCACTGTCATATACATGCAATCTCCCAAAAACTTAATATTTTACATTAATAATAGTTTGCAAGCGTTTAAATATGTTTTCTAATAATAGAATTGAATGTTTAACACGTTTCAAAACTTTTTATTTAGATAACCTTTTCAATTGTTTACTGAAGTTAAACTATTTTATCATGAGAATTGAGAAAGCGCGCGTAAAAATATCACGTGATCTAGTTGACGCAAAAAGTTTGATGCACCATGAAAATGTACCTTAAGGCAAATAATTGTGTCGAAATGTACTATTATAAAAAATCAGATATATAAGCTCTGGCTTGCGTAATAAAAGTAGTTTGATACCACGGAGGGGACATCAAAAAGGACAGTTTCGTGAAAATCACCCATATATTAAAGAGCAGGTAAATCAAATAATAAGTAGAGTTAAATATAAACGTTGAGAAAAACTAGGATAAGAAAGTGCAATTAACATTAAATGTAAACAAGAAAGTGAACTAAGCGTTATAGTTACTTAGAATTTATTGTTTACATTTTGTTTTAAAAAAGTATTCACTACTGATAATTTGTATAGAGTTCGTAAGTTATTTCAACTTCTTCGAATTCTGGCAAGAGTAGAATTCGATAGGTGCATAGACTGAAGTGACACCTAGAATTCGGAACTTCTGGCGGACTATTCTGCAGTTATTCAACATATATAAGCGTTTCTTCTATCCCCTCCAAGCCCATGCACATAGCAAATAGCGGGTATTTGACAAGTATATAAATAATTTTTTTGCTCATGATAATTTTTTTCACAAAAATAATGTACACTCGTTGCGGATATATTCTAATCGAATGTTTTGAAATCGTGCCACCTTATTGGTAAATTCCTATGAATTGGACAATCTCATTGGAGCATTGTAAAAACGTTCGATTAGAATATATCCACGTCGAGTGTGTACCTATACTGCTGGCAAAACTTGTTTTAACTACAACAATTCAATCACCGACTGACATTGTCAACTATTTTATGCAGCTCTCTACCAAGTACTGCATTACACGGATAAAGCAGAAAATACAATACGTCAAAACCAATTAGACAAACCGCAGAAGAAAGAAACGAGGCGCTCGCCAAGAATGCGTTCGCTGCGCGTGTATCGCCGAAGCGTGCTATTATCGGCGAGGCGCTCGAGGGAATCCTGGGAACCGGGGGGGGGTGCACGCTCTCCAATCAGGGGGCTACACTCGAGTACCACCGCCGTCGCGCCGGGGATAGACTCAAGTGTAAATATCATTGTACCGGTCTGCACCCTCTCCGACTGCTCCGTATCTACTGTGCATGGGACCTGGAAAGAGAGTTCCTTTTTATAAATGGGGGAGCCGCGTAGACCAATTTGAAAATTCTCACCGAGCTTTCGCGGTTTTCTCGCTGCGCGCAGAATCAGTGCCTGCTATAGGGGCTACAATGCAGTTTAACGGCTCGTTTGATATACAATGGGTTCAGTGCTTTCGTACATTGTACGATGAGAAGCGGTTTTACGCGAGTGACCTGTGGAGAAAATCTTGTGTCACTCATCTATACCTATGTTTTTTAAAAAACATATGTATTTTTCGATTTCAGATTTTTAAGTCTTTGAAGGCGGACGCGCAAAAAGCTTAAAACAATGATTTATTAAAAAATTTTAAACTATTTTTACAACTCTGCAATAAAATTGAATGCGTATGTAGAACAAAAACTATGCAGAAATGATGTTTTTTTTATTAATAACTTTAATGTTTTTAGGCAAAAATTTATCAAAAATTAATAAAATCTTCGTTTCGTATAGTTAGTAATAAAGATAGTAAATTTTTGGAACTCTAAATGTTATGTATGAAGTAATTATTTAAGAACGTTTAGCAGCGTACTAAAGGTCGAAATTTCACACCCCTCATCGGGTCCTTGCAAATTACGATCTTTAAAAAATACTTTCCTAAGACACCTCAACAACACCCCATTACTCTAACAAGAACAAAATGACTCCCGGAACCTGTACGCGAAAAAATATTTCGGTAGCGCCGTCGTCGCCGCAGCCACCTTCATTACCCCGTGTTGTTTTTGCGCCCGTAATAGTAACAAGTGCACGTCTTATCGAGACCTCGAGAGGAAGGTCCTGCACGGGTACGGGCCTAATCTACCGAGCCCCCCGGATCCTAATCCCCGGCGCTCCAGCTTTACTTCGTCACTCTTACAAGCAGCATAGTAACAGCAGTTTTTGTGTTCTTATGGGTGAGCCTGGCGCATTGTTGTTGGAAGGCTGCGAATATCCGTGGCCGAGGCCCAACGTTAATTGGGGGGGAGGGGGCGCTCTGTAGCGGGAGCGGCTACTCTCCGTATTTCTCTCTCGTGTATTTCCTAAACGATCACAGCGTGTATATTATGGATCTTTTATGCTCTCGGCTTTTATTCTTCTATTCAGTTTGTGGATTCCTTTTATAGTTGCTTGTTGTTGCTATACGTATAAAGCATGAGAACTTTAGTTACGCCCTGTAAATAAGATGATGTTTTTGTGTGTTTATGTTAGTGATTTCGAGAAATTTAGAATTTTTATTTCAACATGTGTAACTTCTTACGTAGATTATTTGCACTTTGATTTTCTTAATCGATTGAGTACTTTTTCTTTTATTTTATAATAGTGAGTTGCACAAATACGTTGTTAAATAACTATTGGACTATAAATGAAAAACTATTTTACTCAATACGAAATTTAATAATTTTAAGAATTTTACATTATTGGTAGAGTATAATGTTTTTCAGACTGTACAAGCATTGATAAAATTTGTAAAAAGTGTACTAAATAATTTGGTAAAAAATAATATAGTAAAAAATAATTTCTTTTAACATCATTTAATTATACGAATATATACGTTACATATGGATAAGTGTTCTCGTTCAACAGTCTCAGTCGACTGACTGGAGAATTTTTTGATTAGGTACTGTTTGGATATTAGTCATACAGAGAAGGGATACAATAATCAAAAATCGTCTCCATTTTAGAATTCTCTCATAAAAAACATTTATATTAGTTTTCGCTAATAATACTAAAAATAGATTACATAATGAAATGCTAAGTTTCAAAAGATTCTTTTAAAAAGAATAAACATTTTAAAATTCAAATATCAGACGATTCGGGAACAACATTAAACAGTGCGTCATTGATAAATTATTTCTAAATTTTTGTTTTAAAATTTGAGTATTTCAAAATCATTTAAATTATTGTCTACCTGAACTATGTACGATTTAAGAAGATGTGAAAGAGTACTTTTCAAAACAGTTTTCTAAATCTAAAGTAAAATAAAATAAAATAAAATAAAATAAAATAAAATAAAATCAAAATAAATAACAGAAGCTTTTAGAAATCTAACAAGTTAATGTTTTTATAAATATGAATATTTATATAAATATAAATATATACTAAGCCAGCCGGCTTATCAAAATTCGAATTTTCTTTTTACAAGGATTACAGGGATAGGAACTTCTCTATTTTTAACAATTATTTAAGAATAAACAAACTTTTTTTAAACAAAAACGGTTTACTTAAAATTTTGAACGATTCCGTTATTATTTGCAACCAGAAAATAGTTTTAAATATTTTCCGTGATATGCAATGTGTATGCGACCCTTTCATAGTCCCTTAAATATAGATATTTAACAAACTGATTAGAAAAGAGATTATAAAGGATAGTGGAAAAACTACAAGTATCTAATTAACACACCTGTCCAAGGCCCAAGTTCAACTTAACTTGCCTCTTCATTCTGCTTTAAAATTTTACCTAATATCCTGAGCAGCTTATCTAAAAACTCTACTACATTTCATTGTGTTTACTATGAGAACTTAAAATGTAAAAATATTAATTTTTAAAAAATTCTGAAAAATACTACATTGTGCAACTAGGGGGGAAAATTGGCTTTTTCTAAGAGAGGATGATGATTGAGTACAAGTTGAAGTCGAGGGCGCCGAAGGTTCGAAGCCCTTTTCACCCGTGTTACACATCGCATTTCTTTTAATAAGTGTATGAATAGGGCCTTTTTCATGCATGCAAAGGGAATGGGGAAATGGGCATTACGAGTGGCCCACTAAGAATTTCAGGAGCGGGACGTAATCAACATTACCTTCCGCTCAGGCAAAGACGCTCGGAATGCCCAATTATCCATTCACTTTGCAAGCATCATGAGTTGAGAAATAGTACATTATGCATCAAGGGAGTAAAGTGGGCAATGTACGCACTGTGTGACGTTGCCGACCGAGCGAAGCGAGGTCGGCATTTCACACAGTGCATGCTTGCCTACTGTATTCCAGAGGTGCGTATACTACTTTTCACCACACCCCCGTAAAGAAATGACTGTACGCATCTCAGCAGGCCGTACAGTACCCCATGCTCTGCCTAGAAGTAAAGTGACTTGTGTACGCGCGACGCGCTGTTTTACCGCTCGAGACGCAGTCGAGAGCGGAAAAAGGCGCATCGCGCATGCGCAAGTCACTTTATTCCCTAGGCAGTCCATGCGGTACTGTACGGCCTGCTGAGAGGGCGTACAGTCAGCACTTTACGCGCAGTGTGGTGAAAAATATCTTACGTCATTGTAATACTTTGATCGAGTTTCTGGATTCGTCGTTTATTTTAAATTTATAATAAGTTAATACATATTTGACTATTTTATATAATCCGCTCCAAATATTGATGTTATCAAATAGTAATAAATATTCTTGTATTTTCAAATAATCATGAAGCTTCATAAAGCATATTATAATATCTGTGGTTTATCCACTAAAATGATGTATTTTAAATTGGCGTACCTACAATTCATAGCTCATATACATAAATTAAAAAATAACTCATTGCATTCTACCAATAAACGGAATACTCGCGTTCCTCTTTTCTTTTTGTTTATCCTTTCTCCTTCGCTATCGCTATAATTTGGCAGGTAGTATGGTTTGGCGTATAGACCGTACCTATATAAGGGTCGCTCATCCCGTCTTGCTCGCTCTTTCGGGGAGTGGCGTCGATGCATTCTTAGCGCGTATTTAAAAGCGTTTAAGGGAGTATAGAAAGAGAGTGAGAGAGAGAGAGCGAGAGAGAGAGAGAGAGAGAGAGAGAGAGAGAGAGCAGATCGAGTAAAGGCCCTCGAGCGAGCCTCGAGTGCACTTGCCTCGATATATTCGACAATGGGTCCTTCTCGCGGCGGCCGCTCGCGCGCGCGGGTATTATTTGTCGGTGAAATAACACGGCTGTCAGTTACGGCGGATATGCTAAACACAGCCGTGCACGGACTAGGATCGCTTGCATTTTCGCTTCGTTATATATGTGGGGAAAAAGAATAAACGTAATAGAAGCGCATCGATCTCTTTGCGGACTCGAGAGCGCGCGTGTCGAAGATTTTTATTTTTTTTGCGTAACCGGTGGAGGCCTGGAACTGATGAGCACAGTGTCAGTGTGTATATTATGCTATTGCGAGCCTTGGAACCACGGTGACTTACTTTTCTTCTTTTTGTTTCGGTATACATATATAAGGAATTTCGAATTAATATTATTTTTCAATCATGATTGCCTAGAGCAATTTATTTAACACCACCTTAAAATGGCCCAGGCTTGATCAGACATTGCCATACCATAAATTAATTTCTATGAGCCTATGACAAGATACTGAGGATAAGTTAGTTTCTTCAAATAGTCCAAAATAACAATTATTTAGATCAAAATAGATTACCTTATCTTCAACAGTTTAATGAGCTCATTGAAATGTATTCAATGAAGTGGTCACAGCCACCCCACCAGCCCAAAAGACCTCACTTTACAGTGCATAGAACATAATGCAGAATCAGTCAAGGGCAAAATAGATTTTAATAAAATAGAAGATCCTCGGATATTTAAAGATACAAGATACTGTTATTAAAGTCGAGGTTAAAACGTTATAGCTGATACTTTATATACTAGTTGGGGGCCTACGGCGGCTCAGTCGGTAGAGTGTCGGATTCCCACGCCGGTGACCCGGTTCGAATCCTAGTCTCTGCCGATTGATACAAGCACCACTGTAAAAATTACATGTGCTTTGTTTACAAACACACCGCAGACCCCCGTCGTCGATTAGCACCACATGGGAGCACAAACATGGCAACGTTAATTAAAAAAAAAAAAATATATAAGGTAAAAGTACCCCTTATGGAACGATTTTCTGGAGGTTAAAGATTGCGGTCCGATTTAAGCTGTTGTAAGGTCTAATAATGTTAAACTTTTGATATTTTTCGATAGGCTAATGATTAAAGATGAAAATGCGACCTGGTAAATGTAAATTAAACGTAAATTAAAATTATAATAGACAATAAAGTAAACCAAGAACCGGTACGTGTTATGGAACGCAGATTTTAAGGCTTGTCCCCCTGTTCCATAATTCATGTCCCTATTTTGGAACAGATTAAAAATTTGTTATAATTAAATGTGTAATTAATTATACAAAGAATTTGTTGATTTTAAAGAATAAGAAAAAGTTTAGACATTAATCAAAAATGATAATATATAATTTTAGCCCAAGTAAGTAAGTTATATTATATACTTAATAATTTATTAATTTTTTAGTTTATTATTTAATAAATAATTAACACAAATACATATATTCTGAGCATAACACGCATGTATACATTTAATAATACTGATTTTACATAGTCTACGATTTTAAATAATTTATTCTTTTTCACGTTTAATTTTCTTCTGAATCTCGTTCATCTTTTCTTGCATTTCGCGCATGTACTTCTTTTTCGCCTCTGCCAATTTCTTTTTCTCTTCCTGTAAACTCTTTCTCTTTGCTTTTTGTTCTTCCTTTATTTTTTGGGCTTGTTCTTTCTCCATATGAGCCTTCCACCACTCATCTGACGTACCTACAGAAGGTAGTTTGGATTTTCCAGTAGTACCTAATTTAGCACGTTTTTTTTTAGGTAAGTATTCAGGAGGTAAGGTAAAAGCATTGGCAAAACTCTTTCTTTGATCACTGATACTACCTAAATAAATGCACAGAGATTATATTGCATGATTGATGAAATGTATGTTTGTACAGAACGTATTGAGCTATGCATCAAATCAATTTGTACGACTCACCTGAATCTAAAGAAGGGATACTAATATTCTCTTGATTATCTTGAAGGTCACTTGATTCGTTATTTATTTGTTTACAAATCTTTTGTACATTTTCTTGTAACACAGGCAAAACATTTTCATTTTGAGGACTAAAAATTCTCTCAAACTGATCATCGATCATCTTGTCAGAGTTATCTGTTCTTTGGACGGTCACTTGAAGACTTGAATTTTTTTTGTTTATAACTCGAGGACTGGTAAACTCTTGTACTTGATCATATGACACTGCGCTAATGACTTCAGAATCATTTAGCTCATTTATGCTATTTGCACTTTCATGAAGGTTTTCTGAAAAAATGAAAGATTATTAAAAATAAGTAATATATAAGTATTGTTATAAATAATTCTTAATAAATTTGTGCGAACCTTTTTGACACATTTTATAATCTACATTTTCAGGTGTCAAATCTTCCCAAATATTAGGTGAAGAGGTAATATTTGGTTCACAAATATTATCTGATATATTTACATGCTTGTCAATAAGCTCATTTGTGTTATTATTTGTTTTTAAAATTTTACTTTCTAAACTATTATTATTAAAAAGAGCATTGAATTCATTTTGTTCAATGCTGTTATCTAATTCTATTAATATCTCATCATTTGTTACATTCAAATCGCTTTCATTCACAGATTCAACAGGCGTACTTGCAGGCACAGTATGAGGTACTACGGTAATATTGAAGTTAGGTCGACATTCAATATTTTTAATTATAGGACGCAGTTTCATTCTAGGATCTATGTGTATAAAACAAAATATATGATTAATTGAAATAGTTTAGTATAATAACAGTTATATTGTAAATAGTAAATTGTAAATAGTAAAAATTAGTTTTGTAAATAGTATAAACTAGTTTTGTAAATAGTAAATTGTAAATAGTAAAAATTAGTTTTGTAAATAGTATAAATTAGTTTTGTAAATAGTAAATTGTAAATAGTAAAAATTAGTTTTGTAAATAGTAAATTAAAATTGTAAATATTAAAATTAGTTAGTAGCGATGAGAGTTAAATAATCTGTTAAAATGATTAATAATAATTGATGACGTGTTTACCACCAGCAGCCTTTTTTACTTCAAGCCAATATTGAAACAAACTGCTGTTCTCTGTATCATTGTTCCATACACCAGTGGCCTCTGTTTCTTTATAACTCTCGAGCTTAGCATTAGATAGATTATTTTCTAGGGTCAGTAGATGTTTCTTCATATTTTCAGTGTCGTTATCCAAATCTGGTTGCTGGACTGGTTCATCTTTCTTATTTTTCTTTTTCGTTTTATGCAGTACATTATATTCTATTGCTTCAGGATCTAACGGCACTAAACCAGCAGCTTTAAAGCCATTTTGAATTGTTTTCTTCTCATTGTCAAATGAATTTAAGGCTTGTTCTAGCACAGCTGGAACATGCTCCTTTTTCAATCTTGAAATATTGTGTTCAGCTTTGTACTTTATAATTGTTGCTCGCCATACTTCTTTGAATGGGTGAAAGAACGCAATGTCTAAGGGCTGCATAATGTGTGTTGCGTTAGGAAATAGAGCTATCAACTCTATTTGCCTTTCTCTACAAAATTTAACTAACGGTATGGTGACGTGCGAAGAATGGCCATCCAAATAAATAATAATTGGAAATTCTACATTATTTTTCAATAGCCAAGGATACAAAACATTCGCTATGTATTCATAGAACGTTTCTGTTGTCATCCAACCATTCTCAGAATTGCCAATACTCCAACCAGCTGGACAATTTTTTAAAATACTAATTGGCACACTATCTGCATACTTGAACATCAGCATAGGAGGAGCTCTTGTCCCATCAGCGCTATACATAAAAAGTGCAGTTAAACTTTCTTTTTCGCATCCATCCACAATCTTATAGACTGAGTTGGCTCCTTTTTCAGTTAACACCTTTTCTGATTTTGGAATTAACTGCATGTTTGTCTCGTCGCAGTTAAAAATTCTTGAAGGTTGTACTTTATGTAAGCCTTTTGCCTGCAAGTATGCTTCAATTTCAGAGAACCATCCTCGTAGGTCTTCTTCAGTCACAGAAGCACGTGTCATAGAAAGATGCTGTGGTGTCCTAATAGTTATTTCAGGATGACGGGCACGGAACTTCTCATACCAGTGACGTCCAGGTCTCTCGTTAGTGAATGGAGTCTTGGGAATTCTATCTCCAAGGCCACGTACATAACTTTGTACACTGTCTAGCAATTGCATTTTACTGACTGGATATCCTCTTTCAGCCCGATACATAATCCAATGTACAATATCATTTTCAACATCAGTTGACAAAACAGCGGGAGGGCCAGTCTTCGAATGTGTCTTATCAGGATTCTTCACAGCTCTGTGAACAGATGTAGGTGGTACGCCAAATCTGACTGCAGCTTTTCGCACAGACATGCCACGATTAACAGCATTGATAGCTTTCTGTATATCTACAAAAGTATATAGTTTTCTTTTTATTTTTTCCTTTTTTTTTACCACTTTCACTTCCTTTTTTACAACAACTTTCTTGCGTCTTGCACTTTTTTTCACAGTATCACAGACTTTTTCACCGCTCTTTTTATTCTTCTTGATTTCCTTCTTTATCCTTCCTTTTGTTGACATTCTTCAAAATCGTAATAAGTATCTGTAATAAATATGAAAATAAATTCTTAAAGATTAACGTACTTTGCTTATGTTTGCTTAATTTGTAGGTTAGGTTTTTATTTTTGCTTCAAAATTGTATTTATATATACATATTATATATACATACTTACACAATAGGTTAAAAACACAAATTAATTGCTGCAAACGTTTTGGCGTTATAGAAGTAAATAAAAACTTGTAAAATTACATGTTAAATTTTTGGTCAAAACGTGCTCCATAAACCGGTGCAGAAAGTAGAAGGAGGTCTGCGGATTTGGAACACTGATTTGGACTGTTTCATAAATCCGGACTATGGCAATTTTTGCGCACCAATTATGAAACACCAATATATTTCATAAAAAACTTTATTATTGCAAAACAGACACTGTGTAACTTTATATTATGAATCAAAAGCAATATATTATTCAATTATTGTATTATAAGAGAATTTAGATATATAAGTATAGTAAACAAATCAAATCGTAAAAAATCAGCTCCTACCGTACAAACAAGCGGAGATTTCGGTAAATCTCGAGACACACACAATTATATATTTTTTATTAATTGTAATTACTGTGTATCAATATATATTGTTGTGTGTTTTAAATAATAATACTTTAAGATATCGATACAATTTTTATAATTCTTATACGTATCGTTATCATATTCTATTTTATTATATTTCAAACTGTTCCATTACGGGGTCATGAATTTAGGACTGTTTCATAAAGGGTACTTTTACCTTACTAGTTGGATATAGTTATAGAAGTACGAATATAAATTTTCAGACATCACGTGTATATTCAAATTTAATTGATCTATAATAATAACGTTCAATTTTTTATTCCTCATACCAAGCTTAATTATTTATAATTTTCAATCTGATATTATTTAATAAATATTGTTTATAGATAGACGCGCAACACGTAATAGTATATTTTGTACCTAGGGCGCAGGGCATAGTGGGCTTTTTGACCTCGTGTGGTTGCAGTGCTCGGTCTAGAAAAGCAGAAAAGCACATTTTTCCCTTGGTGCACATCATATTTTTTGTAACGCATGTGTTGATTTTTGCGTTTTTCTGGCATATTAAGCGCGGCTACATATATATATATATGTAGCCGCGTATATATATATATATATACATATATAATAGCAATTTACCGAAAAATTTTAGCGGGCGCAAAAGTTACTTTTGCGCCCGTGTAATTACTTTTGCGCCCGCTTATGCGTATTAGCGCCCTCCGGCCTGCAAAATGGTCCTTTAGGCCCGCTCAATATGTACAGAAAACGCAAAAATCGTGCTTGTGTTACAAAAAAGATATTGTATACTTAGTTATTAAGGGGACACACCACCTTTGAACCCCAAAACAAACCTTATTTGTATGACTCCATACAAATTTTTCCTTTCAAAAGCAATTATTCTGAAATTCTTTTTACTATAAATACTTGATAATACCTGTAATTTCACCGCTATAAAACCTTTAAATCTTGATCCAGAAGATCAAATAAAATCACCATAGTTATTACCCTACTGAAAATGGTTCGTAAGAACTTACGTCTGAACTTACGTAGGAACTTACGTCTGAACTTACGTCTGAACTTACGTAGGAACTTACGTCTGAACTTACGTCTGAACTTACGTAGGAACTTACGTCTGAACTTACGTCTGAACTTACGTAGGAACTTATGTCTGAACTTACGTCTGAACTTACGTAGGAACTTACGCAGGAACTTACGTCTGAACTTACGTAGGAACTTACGTAAGATCTTCGTTGAAATCCATATGTAAGTTTTCATGTACGTTCTTGTGTAAATTCTTGTGTAAGTTCTTGTGTAAGTTCTTGTGTAAGTTCTTATGTAAGTTCTTATGTAAGTTCTTATGTAAGTTCTTATGTAAGGTCTTATGTAAGTTCTTATGTAAGTTCTTATGTAAGGTCTTATGTAAGTTCTTATGTAAATTCTTATGTAAGTTCTTATGTAAGTTCTTATGTAAGTTCTTATGTAAGTGCTTATGTAAGTTCGTATGTAAGTTCTTATGTAAGTTCTTATGTAAGTTCTTATGTAAGTTCTTATGTAAGTTCTTATGTAAATTCTTATGTAAGTTCTTATGTAAGTTCTTATGCAAATTCTTATGTAAGTTCTTATGAACTATTTTCAGTAGGGTAATTACTATGGTGATTTTATTTGACCTGCCTGATCAAGATTTAAAAGTTTTATAGGTAGTTTTGTAGAAATTAAAGGTATTATCAAGTACTTACAGTAAAACGAATTTCAGAATAATTGCTTTTGAAAGGAAAAATTTGTATGGAGTCATATAAATAAGTTTTGTTTTGGGGTTCAAAGTTTTTGTGTCCCCTTAATATAATTACAATTATTACATTTTTTTCCTCTACAAGTTAAATAATTATTAATTTCAAGATAATAGAGTTTAACGTAGGATTTAATGCTTGACTTAATATTATCAGATGGGCCGATTGAAATGCTATTTTTATTTGTATTCACACCGTAAATTTCCCCCGCACAATAAGCCCGGCCTTTCAAGGACACTCGTAAATCACGTCTAGGATGCATCGCTCCATAAAGACGTTACCTGCTACCAAAATGCTACAAGGTAAGTTCATTCACAAGTATACGCTCACAGATATTCACATATACAGAGCGCGCAAACAGTAGCACAACATAGAACATGCTTTTTGCCCGTAACGACAAGTGTTAGCCAAACAGGAGGCAAAGAATTAGAGGCTGGCGAGAAGTCGAGCCGAGTAGTTATATATAGAAGACGTCCGGCGCGGCATTTAATAAAAGTAGCCACAAGAGTTGCTTCACGTGCGATTGCACACGCGACACTCGTACACTAAAGGAACACACATACCTGCCGGCCACTGCTTTTAGCGACTGGTACCTGTTCCTCGTTATGTTCCGCGCACCGTATACAAAGGCGCGAGCGCGCGCGCGACGTGATTTACTGGACCGCCCGATAATCCGGTCACACGCGGGCCGCGCTAAGGGCGCCTTTTACACGTTGGCTGCTCCTCCGCGTCTTCTTCCCTCCTCTATTACAACACAACACGTTGCAGAATAAAAATGCACGCTCGACACCCGCTTCTTTCCCTCGACAATCTCACGCTCCGTATAATCCGCGTGCGCGCGAGGCTCCGCCGATTTTTTCGGTCTGTCCACCCGCCGTCCGAAACGGAGGTTTGGTCATTTCGGTTGTTTCGGGGTTATTTATGTGCCTCGCGTTTAAAAAGGAGGGAAGTGGCGCGATCGTGCGCTGGGATGATCGATGTTGAGAACGGATTTTTCGAGCGTCTTAATCCATATGTCGGCATTTTGATACTGCGAGGCGCTGAAGAAGAAGACGATGTAAAATGTTGCACAGGAGGTGCTGCATCGCGCCGTGTTTACGCTGATGGGGAGAACGGAGAGGATCGTTTAGTTAATTTTGGCATTGTTGACGAACAAAGCTGGGGACTATAAATTATTTGCGGATGCTGTGTTGAATGCTACTTAGGCGATCTGGCAGCAAGCGATTTTCATGAGAATGAGAAATTTATTTTACGAAAGTTACCAAACTATTGTCGATTGACCGATCTTCCTATTAGTAATTTTTTTAAGGTAAAATATTTTCCAAGAATACGCATTCATGTTTATTTGATTAATTATTGTAAACACAAATCGTTTTTATATTGTAAGTTGAGACTACGTAAAAAGAACCAGACTTCGTAAAATGTGTTGTAATATATACTACCATCAAAAATGTATATGATATAATTAAATACGTCAATTAAATTTAATTTAGGAAGCAACTAGCTTGATAAAATATAAAATAAAATATACAATACATTTATAAAGCAAATAAATATTCTTTGTTAAAAGACATATAGCAATATAATAGTACATTATGCAACAAGGGAATAAAGTCGATGATTCTATGACCCGCGGATGGGTTTAATAATCACCCGAGGGAATAGTCGGCTTTATTCCCATTTTGCACATAGTACTTTATTTACGACTTAACTGTGACCACTTTATTGATTTGAAGAATGGAACCCATGGAAAGAGAAAGAAATTATTCCAAATTGAAAGAAACTGCTGCTAATTGCTTTAACACAATGCATTCTCAAAGAGAGATTCTAATAAATCGAGTTTCAGAATTTAATAATGGAAATTCGCATTAAATAATGTAAAGCTAACGTTAACTTATTAGACACAATATTAAAACTTAATTAAAATAATCTTCACCATATATATCTCTACACGAAAATTTCTTATAGTCATTTTTTATTTAATATTGTTCATTAAAAAATAATACACTACTGATGTTTTTAACAGAATATTTAATTGTTGAGGTTTATCAGAATAAAAAATTATTTCTAAATTTACTAAAATTACCGATTTTCAACAAATACGTATTCAAAATTCAATTTTATTTTTTCCACTAAAATAGCGTTCAGGTAATTGTTAGCTCGATATATAAATTGGACTAAAATTATGTATATTTTAAGAAAACGTACATATTTTCAATATGCTTAAAAAATTTTCTTAATTTTTACAAATTTTGTGAAATTTATATTTTTCTTTTTCTTTAAAAAAAACTTTAAAACAATTGCTAGATATATCAATTGAAAGGAAATTACGTGTGCTGTATGGAAACATATATATTTTTTCAACATATTTACTGTATAAAAATAAGAAAAAAATTTTTTAAATCTTTGAAAATTGTTTTTATTTACTATTTTATATAAAAAATGTACCAATCAGTTCCAAAATCTAATCTAAGTTGAGTATACCTCAAAAATTTCAGCTTATAACATGCTTCCCTTTAAGAGTTATTGTGTCACAATTTTTTGAACACAACTAACCTAAACTAGATACTTACTCCTGTTGATATTTTCAATCATAAATTCAATCATCTTTTTTTACGAAAACGGAACCATATACCAGGATGATAGCAAAGATGAATTTAGGGAGCTTATATATCTATTAGTATAATTTTTCGATTAGGACATTTTTCCAGCTATTATGTGTTCTGTTATTATCAAAGGTAATGATTAATAATATCTAGTAGTATTCTTCTATAGTTGTCTGGAGCATGTTTCAGCATTTTATAATCGATCCGATCTAATCCTGGAGGAGAATTTTCTTTTGCTGCACTCGTAGCAAAATTTAATTCAGTTTCGTTAAAAGGAAAATCTAATTCATTATGAAAATTATCCCGGTCTTTTCCCTTGTTTATTGTATTATGTAAGTTACTGTAGGTATCATCTAAGTTTGAGCAGTGTTCTTCAATGATTTTTTTGGCGTTGTCTATAAGTTCAGTATCATTTTGTGCAAATTTAGTTTTATTGTTTATTGTATTTTTGAAACGTCCAATTGTCTCCCAAACAGTCTTTTGGAACATTCATTTCAATACGTGAATCTGTATCTACAGTATTATGGGGAATAAAGTTATAAGGACAACCATTATTGTCGATATTGTTGAGAAGTAAAACAATTTTGATCGAGGAGGAGCCTCGCGAGGCTATTCTGTTGTTTGTGTCAGACTTTTATAGGTTAGGATATTAGATTTAACAAAATATCGAAACTAATTATATTAATAGGATTGTACATTGTAAATAATATTAAACAGTCTATTAATTTAGTTGTTGAACATCTTATCAATTGGGAAACTCACCAATAATTGCAAAAAAGGAAAAAAAACTTAAGTAAAGCTAAAGTGTGCGTCTCAAGCGTCCCCACGACCCGGTATTTCTTTTTCCCGTCCTTCACACGATATCTGAGATGACATACTCTTGGAGCGTGCTCCTAGTTAACCTCTTCTTCGAGCGCGAGCCGAGTTAACAGCTTCTTCCGCTCAGCCGTCAATATGTAGTTAAATAACATTTCTGAAAAATACGGAAAAGTCTCAATACAGAAAAAAAAATTTTCGCTACGAAAACGCCGTTTAAATAAAGTATGATGGTGTCTCAAAACTGCGTCGTGCATGCTTGCGAGATAATTTTTAGTCATACAAAGTAAGTCGGAACTCTAAATTTTGTCATTTTCTTGTAAATGCAAGATTTTATTGTGAGTCCAATGTTAACTTGTCGCACAATTCTTTTGATCAAATGCATTTGAATTTTTTTTAAATCTTCTATGAAATTATCGAAAATATGCGTGTACAGGTTTCTCGGCTATGTTGCAAATAGTACCTTTTGGTCCAGTCCTAAAATGCAATGATAACTATCTCAATTGACTGTTGACCGAAAGAGAAAAAGAGAAAAAGAGAAAAAGAGAGAGGGAGAGAGAGAGAGAGAGAGAGAGTGAGAGAGAGGGAGAGAGAGAGACAGAGAGAGCGAGAGAGTGAGAGAGAGAGCGAGAGAGAGTGAAGGAGCGAGAGAGGGAGAGGCGCTTTAACGCTTCCAATTCTATCGCCGCCTACATCCGCCCGATCTTGGAGCCAATAGTTGACCGCCAAAATAACACACGTACCAGCCACCGCGCCTTTATAGGCGTTTGTTTCCTTTTAAATTTAAGATGAACTTGCTCTAAAATAACAAAAATATATTAGAAGTAAAGCGTCTGCAATTTACTTGTTCAAATTTACGTGAATTACATAATACAATTTTCATTAGTTTAAAACATCATTTTTTAAGTTCTATTTTTAATTTGATTCCGATGAATTCATATAGTTTGAATTGAGACCAAAAATATAACGCTCTTGTATTTGTTGGTTCTATAATCTAGAAAAAGGTTCCGGTGTTATTTCACAGGACTTTATAGCCTGTATCTCGTTAAGGAGTCGTAAAAACTGAAAAAAGAGATAATGACTAGTTTTATGTTTTGACAACAGAAGCTGCTCTAAAATTTACTGAAGGATTTTTTGATCGTTTCGGTGGATAAGAAGAATTCGACAAGTTCATCTGGAGCTTCATTTTTGTTATTGTTTAATTTTAAACCTCGTTACCTGGTGACGCTTTATCGGTAGTGACTGGCTAAGAGCTCGGTAATTTTGTAAAATGATTTAAAAGACAATTTTACAATAGATTGTTAATTTTCCTATCCATTCATATGCCTTATTCCGTGTAGAAATTTCACACAGACATCTTGTACGTGTACCAATTACCGACAGCCTGTATATGTTCTAATTACTGATATCCGATAATGTCATAATTACTGACACCTTGTATGTGTACCAATTACCAACACCTGATACGTGTACCAATTACCCACATCTGATAATCTCCTAATTGTTGACTCATGTATATGTCCTTCGTATGAAGGACATCCGTATGAAGGAATCTCACACGGATTACTGGTCAGAATCGGGTCAGATCTCCGTACGAGGGATGAACGCACGTTTTCAAGATCCTGGACCCTAGGGTACAGCTGTATATGTCCTAATTACCGACATCCGACATAATGAGGTCATACAATGTGTCGTTATAAATTAGTACACCTACAAGATGTCGGTAATTAGGACATATACATGATGTCGGTAATTAGGACATATCCAGGAAGTCGGTAATTAGAACATCTACAGGCTGCCTGTAATTAGTACACGTATAAGGTGTCAGAAATTGGTACATATACAAGGTATCAGTAATTAGGACATATACACGATAGCAGAAATTAGGACATTGTCGGATGTAGGTAATTAGGACATCTTCAGGCGGTCGGTAATTGGTACACGTACAAGGTGTCGGTAATTGGTACACATACTAGGTGTCATTAATTGGGACATAAATATGATGTCAGTACAAATGCGCGCAATATTGTGTTGGTCGATACACGCACATCAGAAATATTTATATACTTTTTTGTGTGGAAGTACGTATTCGTTCCGTACAATTTTTTATCCCTTCACGAGATTTTAGCCAGATACTTGACTAGCTACTACTTAGCAGCTAGCTAACGCAATTAGCTATATGTTAAATTCTTAACGAGTTCGGATCGATAATTTTCTACCAGGGAAGAGGACAAAATTTTTATTTTAATAAAAATCTACGACTCCCATATAAACTTAATGTAAATCGATGATCTTGAATCTAATTTACTTAACTTAAGTTATTGTTTACTAGACTTTACTAAACTGTTTTTCGTTTAAAATAATATTTATTCAGTTTCAAGTAAATTCTATCTTAATGAAAATTGGTTGTGATTAAATAAAGATTTCCTTGAATTAAATTACATTCTCTTAAATCTCAAAATTAATTTCTTCAATCAAGATATTGCATTATCTTAAAAGTAGAGGCCAATTTTGAGTAAACATATATAATATAAATTTAGAGAATTTTTTATAACTATTACACTAAACTAAGTGAAGAGAATTTAAGTTAACCCTGTAATTGTTATAAGGAATTTTTCAATAATACTTGATGTACTATACAATAAAATAATCGTTTCACAATAAAATATTATAAAGGAAGGTGATGGACAAAAAACACGAGATAAGAAGATACACGTTTCTAAGTACCGCGAGGCCAATCTCCATGGGATTTCGGGTCCTCTTAATCTAATAAAGCAATTAAGTTAATACTTTAGCAAGAAGGCGGTTATTATATCCCCTTTAATTATACGGAACTGTACACGCTGTATATATGTATATATAAGGAGAGACGCGCGCGCGCATCGTGCACGTTGTATTTTATTATCGAATTAAGCGGTTAAAAACCAACAACGGGGAGGAGCGCAGCGCACACTCGTTTTTTCATATAAAGTTGCGATCCTTTCGGCTCGGCCGCGGACAATTTGTGGACCTTGAACGTCCACGAATTCATAAGATATTGACGCGTATATACCTATCGAAACAGTTCCACGATTGATTCAATATGTACATTTTGTAGTATATGAATATAAACAAATTTTAGTTAAGCTGATCTTAAAATGTTTACAATAATTATTATTATTATTCTTTATGTAGGGGAGAGTGAGGTTAATTTGTACACGGGGTAAATTTGTACAATATGAATATTTGGAGCCCAAGTATTTAGTCTTGTTGATCAAGCATATTAAAGACATGTATATAATCTATCTTTTGACAACATTTTAAACATTATGACCTTTCACCCTTTTTTAGCAGACAATTTTTCGTTTTATTCAAAATCTTCTATAACAATTCGGAATTCTGATATATTTAGTATATTAAACAATTTATTATTACGACTCTTGAATTCTTCCTAGTTGGAATATTCATTTATAAAGACTTTAGGTCCTGTTAGATGATAAAAAATGATCAATATGCTTTATAATAATTTTCAGAAGATGAACTTTTGCGTGGGGCAAATTTGAATACCTATTATTAAACTCTAGGCACAATTGTTTTTTAATAATATTTGTATAACGTACCATTTTCTATATATATTTCATGATGAATTTCGTTGCTAAGTATTTAAAATAAAAATGAAATGCTAAAAAATAGTTCATCGTAACAGATCCCCGTTTAAAATACGCGTAAAAACAAATTTATCCCGTCGGGGTAAAATTGAACACAAAATGTTGGTTCTGTTCCATTTAAAAAAATACATATTACCTGACAAAATGGGCATTTATACAAAATCGTCTACTAACTGTGACATATACACTTACAATCTATGTACCAAAAAAATTAATTTAATAAGAATAGTCAATATAAAAAAAACATTGCAAATTAAGTGTACACATTTTCTTCACTCTCCCCTAATATACATACACTGAAGCATTTGTTTGTTACACAGTTATTTGGAATTTAAAGTTTTTGTTGATGAAAGTACCTAATGCAAATATATAAAGAATAATTTGATTACAATTAATTTACAGATTTATTTTAAGCATATAACTATGCATTTTTATTTACTTTGATATAAATAATTTTAAAATCATATATAATTTAAATAATAAATTAAAATTTTAAATTCGACTCATCAACTGTATATATTGCAAATCCTTTTACAAAATTAAAGTAGTAACTTACTCATAGCCTGAGACGATGGAGTCATCGCAGAAGATTCAATATATACCGATTGCTCGATTACATACACTCGGAAGCTCGAATGCTCCAATTATGGCGCCCGCGCATTTAACCTATCGATTGAGTCGAGACATGATTGTGACCTGCGGTATTGATTCCTTGAAAACGTGGGGGATCTCAATATGTACATTAGCATTCAAGATTTATTGGTGATTGCAGCGTACATAATATATAATCAATTTTCAAACTATTTTTATGATAATGACAGTAATTTAGTGTCTCACTTTCTATAAAATTACATCTCACAGTACATAACAGTATGCTATGATTATAAAGATTTATCGTTTTCAATAAAAGGCAGATTTTTGTATTGAAAAATGCTTTTAACTTGTAGTAAATTCTTTGACTAAATAAAACTATGTAACAAAATTAAGTATTTATAATATCATCATAATAAATTCATGTAAACCACATCTATAATTTTTTAAGTTTCAATTGTGGACTAGACTAGATATAGTATTAAAATTATTTGTACAAATATTTTTTTTAATTTCATATCCCGGCATTACTGCCGTTATCCAGCTAGCGGGTTCTAAACCCGATCTCCATCACTGAAAAATCCAGACATTTTCTTTAAATATCTCCGAAAAATTCGGACTGACGGGGATTTGAACCCGATTGACTGCTCCTTTTTATTTATATTATTTATTTATATTAAGTTTTATTATTTTTAAACGCATTTTTGTAAGACACGCATTTGTTATACAAGGGTACACTGAGAGAAAGGATTCTTCGCGGTAAAGAATATTTCTTAATTGTTCAGTTTTATGGATTTGAATACGGTCAAATGAATATTTCTTAACAGGGTAGTGCTATGTGCAGTGTATTTTCAGGGGATGATGTTATTTTAAAAAATAACGTAAGGATATTAATAGAAGTAAAGATTTTTTTAATCTTAGACATTAATTGACTAGAAAAATAACAATTCACTTAAATAATTTTGTAAATACAATTTATAATGAAAACTAATATTTAATCGAGTCTCTGTATGAATTTTTCAGTTTTTAAATAAAAGTATCGAGGAGCATAGTAACTAAAGCAGGTCAAAGTAACTAACTCACCATATGTTCAACAATTATACAAGCTCAGAATGACCAAATTATGCCATATTTCAATATGTTATATAATATAATATCTTATTCAGAATTCTACGAGAAAAAGTAATATTTTAAAAATAAATAATTTAATGCTTATAACAATTTTATCAAATGGGAAATGTTATATAACCTGCAATGCATAAAGGACTAAATCTGGTCAGAATTCTTGAAAAGATGGAAGTACCTATTAACCGATTATCAGCTAAAAAACCGATTTTTATTTCTTAGAATCTAAAAATAAATCCCGTCGATATTAGGTATGCCGGTTTTCAAATTGATACAAATACATCTTATTAGTTAATATTGCCATTAATAGGCAGTCATTATATTGATCTCTCGGATCGTCACCCTAAAAATTGAGGATATGACCTAGTTAAGTAATCAATTATTGATGCCTATTGACGACCAAGGATTAATTGATTAGCTGTAGTCAGTAGCTCTGATTTAATCACCCACTACTTAAGATTTCTGTCGAATAAACGATGTCGTACTAGCGTGGCCTATAATATAATTTTAATATATTAGCCTATAAGAGTAGCAAATTTGGAAAACTCCCACGAAGAGTAGCACATTTCGCCATTCTCCCACAAACACTAGCACATTTCGCAATTGTCTCACGAAGACTAGCATTTTTCAGGATTTGGCCACGAAGACTAGCATTTTTCAGGATTTGGTCACGAAGACTAGCACATTTGAAAATTTTCCACAATGACTAGCACATTTGGCGATTTTTGGTTACCCGATTTTTTCAGGCTACTTTTATTTATTCAGGTAGCCTGATTTTCTCGAGTAAACCGATAATTTTTTGAGAAGCAAAAGAGTGCAGAACCCGACCCGAACCCGATAAAAAAAGAATCGACCCGATTCACCGAGAGTATATCAGTACAACATTAATTTACATATTCAATACGAAATGTGCTAGTAGTCTTCGCGGGAGAACGGCGAAGCGTGCCAGTTTTTGTGGGAGAAGAGCGAAATGTGCTACTCTTTGTGGCAAGTCCTGAAATGTGCTATTCTTCTTGGCAGTTTGAAATATGCTAGTCTTCGTAAGGGCCGTCGACATCCTCCTCAACTCTTTTTAAAGACTTGTTTTTTATTGACTATAAGGTATCAATAGAGTTATTATATTACAGAATATTGTTTATGAAGTATTTTTCCTGTGATTATTTTCTGAACGAATCAAAATTTCAATTTAATAATAATCTATATTGAATAAGCATTTAACTTATGATGCAATCGGTCAAGGATCGACTTTATGAGACTGGCAATCGAGATGCTTAAGGATTTCTTAAAATATCGTTTATCGTAGAAATTGCGATCATTTAAGGGGGCACACCACCTTTAAGATGTAAAACAAAAAAATTGATTAGGAATTTTTATTTTGATATTTATTTTAATAAGGGATTTTTTCCCTGAAAGTATACATAAAAACCTACCAATTTGTATATTTTTTACCTTCGTTGAACCTTCTATGCCTCCATGGCAAACCAGACTGTTTTCGAAGACTTTAAGCACTGTCCGTAAGATTCCAAGTCTACGCATGGATAGATTGGGCTAAAAATTTATGGAGATACTCATTATAGTAGTACTTTTAGTATGAACGTAGGGATTTTGATTTGAGCGAGTAGAAGTATTTTTTTATATGAACATTGTTAATATAACACTTAATTTTTAATAATTTTATCTCTTTTATAGATATAAAAAAATACTTCTACTCGCTCAAATCAAAATCCCTACGTTCATACTAAAAGTACTACTATAATGAGTATCTCCATAAATTTTTAGCCCAATCCATCCATGCGTAGACTTGGAATCTTACGGACAGTGCTTAAAGTCTTCGAAAACAGTCTGGTTTGCCATGGAGGCATAGAAAGTCCAACGAAGGTAAAAAATATACAAATTGGTAGGTTTTTATGTATACTTTCAGGGAAAAAATCCCTTATTAAAATAAATATCAAAATAAAAATCCTAATCAATTTTTTTGTTTCACATTTTAAAGGTGGTGTGCCCCCTTAAAAGAGTGTCATTACATATCACAAAAAAGGCCGTGCTGGACAGAGTACTCTAAGAGTTTTTAACTTAAATTTTTTGTTTTTTTGTTCTAGGTTAAAAATTGACTGAGAATTGGAAGGACCTTTCTTCGCGGAGTTGTCACGCCGCCATTTTGTTAATAAAATATACTTAAAAATTTTTTTGTGCACTTGAAAACATGTTTAATAAAGACCTTCTAAAAGATGTTTAACTGTTATTACTGTATCATCTGAAAAAATTCTTAAATTAGTGTATACGTGTTTACACAGAAAAATTTTTACTCTAATTTACATACAAACTTTCGCACACTTTGTCTACGCGAGAAGCGGTGTTAGCCGTGATTAATTGCAGTTAAAAGAAAGCCGAATACACGAGAGACGGCGAAGGTATCTATAGGTGAAAAGGGTCGTCGCGTTCCTTTTGAAGGAACACTAAAAATTCTCACGCGCTCTGACTTCAGCCGATGCAGCGCGCAGATTCACAGACAGTCCGTAGTGAAATCCCTTTGCGTAGGTCTGTTTTGTGTAATGACGTTTTAATGGTGTTCATATAGCGCCTTAATTATACGTCGCTAGCAGCTCACAACCGTAGACGGGTGAATTTTGCATTCATCGTCGGATAACGAGATGTCGAGTGTGCTTTAGATGTCAGAATTATTATCATGATAACAAGATTTAAAATTCTTTATACCGTAAAATGTAGTTTACGTGTATATTTTAATTTCGAGTGATAAAAATAATGCCTTGAAGCATACTTATAATAAACTTATATAGACAAAAAACATTGTATGAACAGAGTAAACTATTTTTTAATAATGAACTTACTAGTGGCATTTTTACGTAGAAATATAAAAACAATATATGATTTTTGTGTGATTAATAACCCAAGATATCTCTAAATTTAGTGATCGAATTAGATTATCCCGCGTAAAAAAAAATTATATTTGTATAATACGTTTTGAAAATCACTCAATTATATAATATGTTCAATCAACGAATAACAATTATTTTACAATTTTAATTGTACCGTGAATTAAGTAGGATGTGCAATAACAAAATTATCTTTGACACTAATTTACTAAAAACTACAACTGACGCGATATATGTCGAAAACGAGTGAAAAGAATGAGATAATTGAGTCTCTTAATCAAGTGTCAAACTTTTACTACAAATAAGTCCTTAGAAAGCGTTTTACTTTAGCTAAATCGCACGCTCAAACTGCCCATTATATTAATTGCTGAGAAAATCTTGTTTGAACTCACCGCATAAAACATTTAATATCCAAAAACGACATCATTTTGTCGTTAAGAGAAACCTCTGCTGGTTTTAGCACGGAATTGTAGAGACAGAATGTTGCACCTGGAAAAAGGTCGGAAAACTAGTTCACACGTATCCTTTCTGAGAAAAATCTTTGCCTGCATATTTTCCACTATGCTTCTAAAACAGAAAACTATTTATCTTCAGAAATACTCTTACAAACTCATTATTGATCCTATGAATGCTAATATTTTCTCACATAAAAATCGACGTTTTATAAGTATCACTTCGTGTACATAAAGAGAACAAAACTGTTTGATATCGTTATGTTTAAGATAATAATTTATATTTTGTTAATTCAATAAAACAATTTAAAATTGTAATCGATTTGTTTAGTTACCTATAATGATATTGGTAGAAAAATAATTTTAAAATCAAGTTTTTCTTATGATTCTGTTCATATTTTAATCTTTAATTATTTAAAAATATATAATTTTTTGTTCATGGTTTTCTCTTAAATTTTATACTAAGGGTTAGTTGTGGTGTAATCATCACAAATATCACAACTCTTAAGAAGCGTTTTTATAATGAAAATTAAACTGTAAGATATTTATTAAAAAATCTTTTTATAATTTATTAATGTATATTTAAATACTTGAATTTGTTCAATGAATTTTGCAAAAACCAGTCAAGATCTTTGTATTGAAAAAACTCGTAATAAGGAGAGTGCATGCACGGAGTCTGGATCAGAGATTTTGATAAAACTTTGGAGATCATTTTCTCTAATCATATAGAGATTACCTGTGATATCTCTATGCTTCTAATACCTAAAGTGAAGCCTCAAAGTTCCATCATAATCCGTGACCCGGACTCCGTTTACACTCTCTTTGTAAGTATCCAAACGGCGCACATGCAATCTTAGGATGCAGTCATAAAAAATTAAAAAAAGAACACAGAACGTTTTCTTAAAGTTTATGTAGATAGTTATGGTGTACATTAAAATTATAAACAATAGAAAAAAACGCTGATGGGAAAAATGTATTATTGAATAAAAAATATTTTTTTATCCTTAAATATGTACTAAAAAATTCTAAAAAGATTTTTCAATCTTATATTTTATTCCTGCTTAAATGATTTCATTAGTAATAGGACTTTTCACGATGCAAAATTCCCGGTAAATTTGATTCATTTTATTTTAAACCTTTACAATAATGTGATACATTATTGCAGAAATAGTGGCAGTGAATTTGTTATCTTAACACTGTCTTTACTTCTTATATAAATCACTTTCTTTGTGTTTCAGACTAATTATTAATGATTAATAGCGTGTTTTACAATATAAGTTCAATGGGTTGGATTTATTTTTTGATAGCGTACTTTCTATTTAAAAAATCAACAGAATAATATAATATTAAGTCAAAAACATGGCGAAAGTGATTCATATAAGAACTACAACAATGTTGAGATAAACAATACATTACCTTTTAAGCAAGGATGCCTAATTTTCTAAAAATTTTAAATTTTAATAGCGTTTACATCAAAGTATATCCTTAATAATTATATAAACTTATTTAATAACAATTAAGTATTGAAAAAACTGGATAATTTGTTATTAACATTGATTTACATACAAACAGGTTTCAAAATATTTTTTTAATAATAAAGTTATTGTCAATACTCCGTAAAGAAGTTGATTTTTCTCTATACGTTTTTTTAATATGTCGTATATTTTAGAAAATGTCGATTAAAAAGAAAAGGCTAACAATTCGGGTGAAACCTCTGAAATTAGGTCGCGACTTTAAAGAGGCGCATAACTTAACGGAGAGAGACGCCAGACGCGACGTATAAGTTGGTCTGAGCATTTCCATGTACCCTCTCTCGATATATATGTATAGTGGGAGTGGAAAACTGGGCGTTCTCGCTCTTATTTACGAAATAGAGATGTTTCGTGTATTTTCTTTTCTCTTATGAATTTTGTCCGCCCCTTTCATGCATGTATGTCCATTTCGTCCACGCCCGACTTTTCTATCAGTCCATAGGTGGTCCCCCTTTCACGTGTGTATCTGTTCCAACCCCCGCATATATACCCCTTCGAATTTATTATAATTGCTAGTTTCCATTTTCAGTGGTTCCAAACATTACTAACTGCTCGCATCACAATTTTTGGACTTTGTGGGTTTGGATGTCAGATTCAAACATTAATTAGGCACTATTAACTTGTTCCACTCATTGATTTCATTTTCAAAGCGTATTAATTAACATTTTCAACATTCTTTGAATCTTTGTAGCTCTAAATAATCTAAATTAATGAATATGTTTAAATGCTTAATATTATAATATGTTGTAGAGTTTTATAACTTTATTTTAAATCGATCTGCATTGTAATTCACAAAAAGAATAGTGCTTTTTTGTATTGTTATTATTGTGTTTTTGTAATGAGGTAATAAATCGGTTTAATATTCATTGTTTACAAATGTGAACATAGTATATTACATTTTGGTAATAAAATAATAAATTGTGTTCTTGTGCCAAATGTTAGATGTGCCAAATCATTTTAAGTGCATCACTTATTTCTTTTTGTGCATTTATATCAAGGAATGCACTATGTGAATAAATAAGTAAATCATTATTGTTGATTGTATATTGTTTATTGTTTAACCGAGATAGAAGTTCAAATAAACTTTTCAAAGCTAATTCAATACCTTTACGCATTAAAGCTTCCTTTCATCCTACATTTGTAGAATGTAGTATAAGCTGAAGTGCGTATGCATCGTAATAGTTCTACAGTTTTAGTGGTATCCGAACCACCGCAGTAGCGGTAACAACATATGAAAAAATAATTTTTTTAAATTTTACATGCCTGGAATATGAAACCGGAACCTACTGGTTAGAAGTATAAAATTATTATTGTCACAGTATATGTATATCACGTATACGAGGGTGGTTCGATAAGTAACTTGGTTCGATATTAAATAAAAAAGAAACTGAGTTGTTTAATTTGTT
The DNA here is from genome assembly GCA_949152435.1 of Gastracanthus pulcherrimus. Taxonomy (NCBI): domain Eukaryota; kingdom Metazoa; phylum Arthropoda; class Insecta; order Hymenoptera; family Pteromalidae; genus Gastracanthus; species Gastracanthus pulcherrimus. The sequence continues at coordinate 132,235,825 of OX424576.1, forward strand.
TTATTTTTCGACATAATCCCCGCGAAGTTAGAATGACTTGTAACTATAGATATTTTATACTAAGAGAACAAGCTTCAAAATCACGTACACATATATTGCTGTCGCCTCCTTTTAATACGCGAACCAAGTTACTTATCGAACTATTGACTTTCATTATTGGCAAAGAAAACTACCACCGCGGGAGAGTGGCGCCGCTGTCGCTTAGCGAATATGGCCGGTCGAGGTATACATTTTACATTGGTTTTATAATTTTATATGGGAGTCGTATAGGTTTCTTATAAATTAAAAGTTTCTCTTCTTAAAATAATGGTTATCACTTCAATTGTAGACATTATGCAAACTCAGAAATGGAGCACGATGATTTAAGAATAGGCGGGACGCCTGAATTTTAAAAGTTGTGTCACACTGCGGATTGATCAATCCAAAAACAATGACATTAAGACATTTTACCATACTTCTGGAGATTTAATTATCTTTCTTATATAAATAACATTTATTTTCATATAAAATACTTTTATTTTAATTTACAAATAAATCTCCCATATAAATCCAATGTAAAATGTATACCCAGAGACTAATATTTTGATAATAATTAGCGTGAAAATGATAGTAAACGTGGGGCATCCTTTATGAGAAAATTTCCTTATTATGAATGGTACCTAACGTTAACTTTTATCATTCATTGGGGTAATTTTTCCTGTTAATTAAGTCACGATGTTCCACACATGTGCATACTATAATTCTTATGGCAATTATCATCGGAAAATTCTCTCTGTGTGCAAGAACTTCCGCAATTGAACTGCAATCATAGCCTGAATTCTTCTTTGGGAATGCGACCCTTATCTTGGAAGTAAAGTGTTTCCTTTAAAAACACTATAATGTTAAATCTATAACTATACTGTTACCAAGATAAAACAAACAATTCAGCCAACAGTAATAAATCCACAAGTGCGTATATACTAACACCTATACCAAAAGCCGGAGCAATTTCACGGTCAATAAATTTGGTCATTCGATACACGACGCCGTCGAGCAAAAAAGGAGCATCCGAGGAATCCTTCCAAAAAAGAAGAGGCAGCGGTCCGCGCGGCAGCAGCGAGAGGTGCACAAAACGCGCAAACCGCGGCTGGCGCAGCCAGCGACGACGAGTAGGAGATCTGATCCAGGAGCAGCTGAAGCTGAGGACGTCGCGCGAGGCCGCTCAACCGCGCGCGCGTGCTCATCTCGCGGTCGCGCAAATTATCGCGCGCGAGCGCACACTGCGTTGTGTGCACTCTGCTGGCGAGTGCGCGCGCGCGCGCCGTTTATAATTTGACGCGTGCGCCTGCACGCACGTGTCGCGCCACTCTCTCTCTTTCTCTTTCTGCAACGTGTGCATGTCAGCGAAGAAAGCGAGGGTATATGTATAGGTATGTGGAGGGAGAAGAGCGAGGTTTGATTTGCGAGCCGACGGTAATGAGCGTCACGCCCCGCTTCTTCCTCGCGCTGTGTATATGTACACTACCTGTCGCACGCGCCAGCAACACGGAAGTTAACGCGTTCATTTGGTGGCTTATCTTATTCTGGCTCTTTTCACGGCGTATCACTGTTTCGTGGATTTGTGCCGTTTTCGTGATTGCTTTTTGCTGCGAGGAGCTCGGCGTTAAACAAACATCATGATTGATGCTATGCAAGATATACAATCGAAATTAAAAATCTTAAATTTCCATCAACTTTTAAAGTTTAAGTGCCTTTCACAGTAATAAATTAACATTTGATGAATGTTTCTCAGATATAAATATCATTAAAATTAATATTCTTGAATTTTCATGTTCAAATAATAACGGGGGTGCATACAATAATATGATATCGTTACTTCACGTAACATTGTAGTAGGTACGTCTATAAATTAAATCTCAAATTCAGAAGCTTTAAATATAACTTTTGCATTCATATAAGTTATAAAAAAACATCATCTTTTTACGTTATTTAACCTTCTACACTAAAAAATTTAATATTCAATGTTTTACTTTTATGTTTGAAATGACTCTCACAGCACTTTGGTAGACGAATAACTTTTTTTAAAAAGTTTTGAGTGTATCATAGTCTTGTACATTCTGTATCACAAACTATACTTGTAAACTTTCTTGTATTTTATGAATGGCGTTGTAATATGTTGTTAAGACATTGGAGAGCCTTTCTCCCAAAGCAAGTATGTAACAGATTTAAACAGAATATAAATAACCTAAAATAAAAATACATATGCGTTTCATCCTAAACCTGTCCACAGGAGGCATAGGATTCATTAGTAAAGCTATGTAGACATACCCTGCCTTATATGCATACAAACAAAATTATAGAAAAAAAAGATTAATAGGTATTAGTATTTTTCCCGACAATTAGTTTATAAATAAAGTTTGTGCGAATTGTCCTTCAAGTTTTATAGAGTGTAAGTGTTTTAAGAAAAAATTTATATTCGTCATTATAGGTATCGGAAGAAGATTTTAAATATTTATACATTTTTTTTAATTTTGTTTGTATGCGTATAAGACAGGGGCTGTCTACATAATTCTAGTGATAAATCCTGTAAACAAGCTTGGGATGCATAGGTATTTTAACTTTAGGTTATTTAGATTCTGTGAAAATCTATTATATAATTGCTTCGGAAAGAAAGGCTCTGCATTTTCAGTAATAGTCAATTAACAAAATATTAAAACGTCATGCATAAAATTCAAGACAGTTTACAACAAGTATTGTTTGTGATAGAGTGTATGGAACACTCAAAACATTTTGAAGAACTTATTCATCCACCAAGGTACTATTAGCGTCATTTCAAACATTTATACATTTGTAGACGCTGGAGCATTTTCTGAACATTTTTAGAATATTTCTTTGAATATTCATTAAAAGTTTTTACCTTTACTTTTAAATTAAAATTTTAATCAATTTTATTTTTCTATGCAATATACCCTTATTATTATTACTAAAATTGTATGAAACATACGAAGTAATTTCTTACAAAAAAGGTGTAATAAGTTGAAATCGTATAACCCTGTTTCTCAATAAGATAAATTTAATCTAAAAAAGTAGATTATATTAAAAGGAAGGAAGTCATAACAATAAATATAGAAATTTCCAAAAGCTCTAATGGGCTGCACGCCGAGGCTCTTTAATACAGAGAGTTTGGTCCAGATGGGACAGGAAGCCGTATAACATGGCGGCACCCGCGCCGCGATAAGTTGCCTTTAGGCACCTGCTGGATCCAGCACAGATGCTCAACGCTTGATTATACAAATGAGCTATACTTGCCGAATAACCACCCGCTTCTTCGTCGTTTTTCGGTATTACTCCTGTACCCGTCTTGCAAACAAAAACCAAATATCCTCCGGCTGTGTTACTGTAATAATGCTAACATGATAATCGTACTGTTCGAGTAGGCGGAGCGAAATTAGTATACGCACTAAATCCGTTTAAAACTTCGTTAACTTTTGATGCTTATTTTAAGTGTATTAACCATGAAAAACTATACATATGAAATTTTTATCATAATTAATAAGCAAATATCAGATAATATAGTATTGTTTTATACACTGAAAGAAATATTAAATATCTGTTTCTAAAAGACAGTAGAGTTTCTATATCGCACAATCCAGAAAACTAAATTTTTTTAGCTGCAATTACTAAGAAAATTTCGGTTACATACATTAAAAAAGAAAATTTTATTTTCTACCTAAACATCAAAAGTTTGCCGATAAAAATTCGAAAAGCCTATAATATATTAACTTAATAATATTTCAGCTTCAATTTTATTAAGTTGTAGCTATAATAAATAGCTTTTTTCACTAAAATGTTTTATTTAATATTACTATAGCATAATAAAGTTTGCCTTAATAAATTATGTATTATATATAATCAATTTTTTTTAAGTATATAATGTATTGTTCTTAGGGGGAGTTAAATGCATATTCCTAAATCGTATGTTTCGTTTTTTCAACTCATCGTTTTGTTGTCATTAATGATCTCGGTCATTGTGTGTTTGTAATAGTAACACACGATGACTGAGATATTCAATAAAAATTAAATATTGAACAAGAATAATGGAAAATATGAAAATGTTGGTATGTACGGAATATCATACTGGCGCCGACATCCCCTTCAATTTCTATTTTAAACTTTATTTTTTAAATTGATTTCACGTGCTTATTTGTAAAACATTTGACAATCATTCATATAATAATAATTTTAATCAATAATTTCGTGATATAAGTAATTAGGCCGGAAAAAAGTTTGTTACTCGATAAACCTTGTTTACTTTTTTTCTGTTGAATTGCTCGTGCATGCATGCACTCATGTAAGTATCTATGTATCTATATATGTGTCTGCAAATTTCTTGAGAATTACTAAACCGTTTCTTATGATTGCGGTTAGCTTAGTATTTTTTAGCTTAGGTCACGAAACAAAAATTTTCAAAATTAGTTAATAGTTTAAGAATTATCTTGAAATTTATTTTTTTAGTGTCTGCTTTGAAGAATACACAAATGCTTAAAGAGCAAATAAAATTGAGCTAATGGTTGGCAGCTTACACACATTAGATTACACGCAGACTTCGTCACCTGCACGGTCTTCTTTGGAAAATAATTTTCTGTAAAATATAATTCTAGGGTAGGTGTAAGTATTATTGTTGGTTTTTAGTGAAAGTTAAGTTTGAAGTACTAAAAGAGGTATATGTATGCGGTATGATAGGTATATATAAAACAATGTGAATATTCTCATTTCTTTTAAGGTGGCAGGTAAACATTCACCTTCTGCCAAAACTAGAAGAATTTTTAATTTTTTTTATCTAATATGGCTTAAATAGACTATAACGTTGGTCAATAATTTTTATTTTCAAATCTCCACATTGGCTGTATAACTATACGTATTATGTATGAAATAAAATTTAAAAAACCCCAATTCGATCTTATTGACTCTCAAAACCTCGTACATAAAGAAATATACAGGCTTTAATTATTGCCAACCAAAGGGGCGTTACGACCTTTGATAATATAAAATACGTTCTATTTTAATAAAATATTCAAATTTACCGATGAAAAATAGGAAATATACGATGAGTGGCTCATTCTTACCTTAAAATGTATTAACAATTAATTTAAATATAATTTAAAAATATTTTTTTTTTAAATATCATTTTATAAATTACTACGGACATACATAAGTATCTTCCTACATGCCACATATTGTGGATTTTGAACTACTGTTTGTACTACAGTGGCCTAAAATCCGTAGTAATAATTCCAGACATTGGAATTATAAAGATTTCATTAATTATTTACTGCGATAGAAACAATAACGTTGGAATATATAAATACTAAAGTTATCGAATTCCATTGTTTAAGTAGATTCCTTTATAAGTATAAAAAGCCGCTGCCAATTTATTGGCTCTTAGCTTCCTCAAACTAAATAAATTGTTCCAATATGAATTTCTTTATTCTAATTCATTATTTTGCTACATTTATTTTTTACTAATTTTTCAAAAACATGTGTTTTTATCATTGATTGTTGTCGAAAGATAAATTACAAAAAGAATATCGTATAATAGAGAAATTGTTATAAAACAAAAACGAATCGAGGAATTTTTATTTTTTTTTCTGATTTAATACGTACACAAAAAAAAACAAAATAAAAACGTTTATTTAATAAAAAATGACCTCAACATTCTCGAGATATAATCAATCAAAATTGAAATATTATATAACCTCAAATATTTTTAAAGATAAAAGCCTTTATAGTCGGGGAAAGAGCTTCTCCAGCTCAATTTATTTTAAAGATTTTTGATAGTATTTCGCTATATTTCATAGTGTTTTCATTAAATATCGCTATTTTAAAAAAATGACGTTTTCGTATATAACAAAAGACGGAAAATAGCTTATAAAAAATGTCGTGTCGGGGAAGATAGATAATTTTATGATCTTTCAAACGCATTCACACTGAAGCGATCATATTCTTTCTAACATACCAAAATAATTTACCTCGTTGATTTCAGAATAGCGTAAAAAAGAGAAATAGTTATAAAACCAAAATGAGTCGATGAATCTTAAAATTTCCTTTCAATTCCGAATTCTCATTAAGAAACGAAAAAAATGAGCCCCAGTTGGCGAAAAATGACCGCGCCGTTCTTGAGATATAAACGATCCAAAAATAGTTTGAAAAGAAACATAACCTCAAATATCTTAAAAAATAAAAGTCCTCTTGATCTGGGTCAAGAGATGGTTAAAATCTACCTAATGGAAAATTTCAAAAGGAACAATGCCGCTTTACTCAAGTTATCGTACGAAATAGAAAATCAATTTTTTTTACAAAATGATTTCTTTTTGGAAAAAGAAAAATAAAACCGCTAAGAAATTTTACTGTATATTGTACTCTATGTTCCTGATTATCTCAATTATTTTCAATATATTTCCAGGATATATTTCCAAGATATATCTGTTAAAAAAAACATAACGTTACCGTGTCAAACAGAAAAAGGAAAATAGCTTATAAAAATTTTCGGGTCGGAAAAGATATGTAATTTTAAGCTCTTTCAAATGAATTATCATTAAATCAATTATATTATTTCTAATGTAATAAAAAAACCGAAAAACTAAAACTAAAAATCGAAAAGTCAATAAAAGGACAAAAACGCCTAGAAAAACAAAGAAAAATATGTTTGAGCCCCCTTTCTTTAAAGAAACAAAAATCATGAGCCCTGAAACATTAAATTTAACCTTGAGATATAGAGCGACACACACACGTACACACATGCATACACACACATACACACACACGCGCACAAACACATACACACACACCACACCACACACACATACACACACCACACCACACACACATACACACACACACACATTCATACGAACATTTTCTAAAAATAGTGTATTTTCATTCCAAATGGCCCAAAACATGTTTGTAACAGGTTTTTAAGAAAACCTTTTTTTTACTAGTACAAAGCTTCCTTTAGGAGGAAGCAAAATATTACATGAGATTAGACATTAATACCTTTCATTCCGTTAGGTTTCCTAATATTCCCATTAATTGGAGCATTCGCTGTAATGCCCACACTTACCATATTTAGGTGAGGTGTTGAGTTCAAAATTTCATTCTCCTCAAAACTCATCGCTAAGTATGCGTTTAGATACAAAAGGCCTTTTGCAATGTGTACAATTTTAGTCGAGAAAAATGCACTTTTAACCACTCCATTTCTCCGAAAACAAGCATAAAAGCGTCGTTTATATAATTTAACTTAACTGCACCTACAACAGCTGTAATCATGATCCAATGCAAACACCAAATACTGATAATTGATTTCCTCAGAAAAAATACATACCCGCGTATAATAATTCAATAGACCACCAACGCAAAAAAAATCGTACTAGCATATAATAATAGTTCATTTTCTCAGAAACAACAAACACAGATAATAATTCAATAGACCACTGACGCAAAAAAATCCTACCGTATCGTGACTAGAAGTGTAAAAACGGAGCTCACTATATAATCATAGGCGAGAAAGTCTCCGGACGACTACCGTTGCGTTGCACGAGCGTGTCTGATCTTTAGGACCTGCATTGCATCGATTCCTGCACACTTTGAAAGTCTCGAAACCCTCAAACTATATCAGCTTCGTGGGCATCGCGTGATTTTGGAGGCGCCAGAAATTTCGAAGTCAGCTCTTCGTCGTCGGTTTCGTTTTTATTTTTGAAGTCAAATTTCGATCTATTCTTTATGAAAAAAACTTTTAAGTCGATGTTATTTCGTACCTTGAACTGGAATTCAGTATGGTATTTATACTTGTACAATATTAAAATTAACTTTACTTAACTTCAGAGTGTTTTTTATAAGGAATAGGCATGCTAGGTATAAAAAGCAAAGTTGAGGAGTAATTTCGAACAGAGCAGCAGAGACACATGTATTCTGCCGTGAAATTACGTTCCCTATACATATAAATCCACAAGAAGGAGTATCTGCAAAAGCCTATCAGTGAGAGAGGCTGCGTTTGAGACGAGAGCCGTATATTTCTGAACTCTCTATACTAGAACACTTGGAACTCGGGCAGCTCGGCCGACTTAAGGTAAGAGTACACCGATTTTCTAAACTTTTTGTAGGTATTAGATTTGGAGTTAAAAATTCTTTTTAGTAATGTGTTATATATAAATAGAATTTTTCATAAAATTTGAAGTCACTCCTAATTATTAACGTTATAAATAAAATTTCATTAAATTACATCAAAATCAACCTTCTACAATAGACTTGACGTCAAGTTTCGGGACGATCCCTTCAAGAAATTTCTTATGGCTACTTTTAAACCACATCGAATGAGAGTATTAGGGGGAATGGGTCAATCAACCATATTTTTTGATGAAGGAACGTATATTTTAATGCCAATCTATTTTTTAATCAGACTCACATACTTAATAATGATATCGGAGATCATGAACTTATACAAAAACTCTATCCTATTGTAGAAAAAAGTATTGAAATTTCAGAACAGTAGGCTTACGCTTTTTTTCCCGATTACGAAAAAAAGTAGATTCCCGAAGATTCATCAAAATCCGAGAGTCGAACTCCCCTTATAAGATTGACTTAAGATTAATAAAATAGCTATTCCAACAAAGTAATATTTTTTAATATTGCTTCCTCACAGAGGAAGCTTTGTGATGGTAAAAGAAAGTTTTGCTAAAAACATGTTAGAAACAGGTTATGAGACTTAATTAATCAAAATACACTATTTTTAGAAAATGTCTGTATGGATGGGTGTGTGTGTATGCGTCTATGTGCGCGTGTGTGTCTGTGGGTGTGCATGCACGTGGATCAGCATTACTCCGTTTATACATGGTGAAACTTAATATTTCAAGGCTCATTTTTTTGTTTTTTTTAGAGGATATGGAGACATAATTAATTTTTTTTGTTTTTATAACGGTTTTTCGATTTTTGGGTTTTAGTTTTTTGGGTTCTTCGGTACATTAGAAATAATATCATCGATCCAGCGAAAATGAATTTGAAAGAGCATAAAATTACCTAACTTTTTCGACCCGAAAGTTTGCATAAGGTTATTCCCTTCTTTTGTTATACACGAGAACGTGAATTTGTACAATCGGTTTGTACAAACGATTATATCTGTGACATATAAAAAGGAAAATTTTTGAAAAAAAATTGTCATGATTAGGAATATGAAGAAGAATATTCAGTAAAATTTTTGAGGCTCTATCTTTTCGTTTGAAGAGAAAAATATCCGTTTGTGAAAAAAGTGATTTTTTGTCACCTACGATAACTGGAGTAAAATGGCAGTTTTTCATTTGAAACTTTCCAAAATGTTAGCTTTTTACTATTTCTTGGTTAAGTTATTTGCTCAAATCATGAGGACTTTTATTATTCAAGATATTTGAGTTATGTATTTTTTGGCACGGTCATTTTTGTACAAGCGGAGCTCATTTTTTTATTCTTTAAAGAAGATTCAGAATTAAAAAGAAATTTAAAGATTCATAGATTTGTTTTTAATTTATAACAATTTTTCTATTTTTGGATTTTTGAGTTTTAGTTTATCGAGTTTTTTGGTATGTTAGAAATAGTATGATCAATTTAGTGTAAATGCATTAAAAAGAGCATAAAATTACCTGTCTTTTACAACATCAAACTTTGGATATGCTCTTCCCTCGGTAATCGATGATGAAAAATCGTTCACAAAATTTTAGATGATTAGAATTTCAGTAAATCTACATACTAACATCTAATTACATTTAATTTAAATATTTAAATCATTTTAATAAATTACGTACAGAGAAAAAATTGTTGTGATAACGAATCTATCGTTATGTAATTTTAGTACAAAATTATCTTTTCTTAAACCATCAATGATAAAAAAGCACACCCTTTTTGAGATATTATTTAGAAAGAGATAGAGCAATTTAAAATTAATATATTAGAGCAAATAATTTCCTATTGGAACAATTAATTTAGTTTGAGGAAGCTAAGTGCCAATGAATTGCAGCGGTTTTTTAAATTGATACATTATATTCATACATTCATACAGCGGTTTTTTAAATTGATACATTAAATTTATATATACATACATATGGGTCTTCCTTATACTTTATTAAAAAACATTGCGCAGAGGGTCGCCCAAATAAACCACTGATGTTTTGTGTAAAATAACCCATCAAGAGCTCTCAAAAAATTTTTTAGCTCCTAAGGTCTCCTATGCGACCTAGTATAGTGTTCTAAATTTTTAAAAGTTGCCAAATATAGCTATTTTAAAAAAATTCAAATAAACTCCCATTAATACCAATTTAAACTTATCAAAAAAAAGATTTCTTCATCTTTTTACGAACTTTTAGAAAAAGAATATTATACCCCTTTGTCAGCTCAATGGGTCACCCCTACAGAGCTGAATATTAACCTAAAATTTTGTGTTTCTTAGGTTATGTTTGATCGCTTGTCATTTTGCGAAATCGATACTGATTTAGGTCTACAGCAACTTAGGAGCGCAAGTCGTCGGCAACTTGCGATCTCCTATTTGGTCACCATAATTTTGAATCGAGCGTAATTTTTCATTCTAATATCCTCAAAGGTGCTCCGACCACGCAAATTAAAGATATTAATGCCAGCTTTCTTTTGTACATACACAGAATTGTCCGCAATGTGTAATACCTCACGTAATTTACATCAGACGTTGATAATAAGACGTTTACTTTGGGTGACAAAAGCAAGCTGGAAAATAACTCACAGTCATGCTATAAGTTCATTACATTAAACTAAACCAAGAGCATTCTTTTCTAGGATGTTTAAACTATATGTTTCCTGATAGTTATAGCTTAAAAAGTGCTGAGAAAAAAGTTACAGGGGTGCCAACTTGACGATTGTCGGAAATGTACCTATCTTACAGAGGATGTATCTTTCGTTTTACGTAATGGGTTTGAATGGAATTAAAGGTCTTTTAAAGACAAAGAATGTGAGAAATGGTAAACCTAAATCTCTATCGATTTCGTAGAATGGCATACGCTCAAATATAACCTAAAAATAACATAGAATTCTAGATTTATATTCAGCTCTGTAGGGGTGAACCATTGAGCTGACCAGGGAGTCTAATACTTTTTTTCTTAAAGTACGTAAAAAGATGAAAAAAACTTTTTTGAGACGTTTAAATTGGTATTAACGGGAGTTCACTTGAACTTTTTGAAAATAGACGTTCTTTGTCCACTTTTAAAAATTCAGAACACTCTACTAGGTCGCACAGGAGACCTTAGAGCCAACAAAGTTGTTTAAGAGCTGCTTTTGAGGGGTAATTTTGTGTTTAATGTTTTTAAAAAAAGTATAAGACTGACCCCATATAATTCACGAATGGTGTCCCAAAGTAGTCATTACTTATGCCTGTCTTCTCGATTAAATTACAATGACTGTAATTGCTTAATCCCATTATAAAAGAATAATTGTAATGTTAACGAGGAGATGGAAGGGTGTGGTAGCGGAAGGAGACAAAATTAGGATATGTGGAAAAAGTGGGGGAGGTTATCACGCTGAAACCACCCCACAGAAGTACGTGTGAGTTTACTACTCCGTAGTGCTAAGATGATCAGTATAGTGAGGGTGAAGGGGTATACGGAGATAAAATTAGGGTTGCTGAGGAAAATAGGAAAATTTAGGGGGACGTGGGGGGGGGGGGGTATTTTTCTGCAAAGTAATTATATAATTAACACTTTATTTCCACGACGTGGTGCATCAGGGACTCAAGTGAGGGGGTCATAAAGAACCAGGAGCATAAAAGAATGAAGATACTACAGCTGGGTGGAGCGTGAAGAGGGGTAGGAATAAAGATTATTGTGAAATTAATGTATGAGATATATCGATATATACTCGCAGAGAAAAAAGAAGAAGTGTAAGGGCTCTGGAAGAAGGAGAGGAAGTACCGTGAGCATAGGAGTAAGAAGGAGAATGAATGGAGCGAGTGGAAGGGGGAGTAGGAGGAACAGCGGTATTAGTCATTAAGAAGAATGGAATGAGGTGGGTGTGAGGATAGAGAGGGGATTGGGACTCAGTTGTGTTCACACGCATGCGCAGCTGTCCACGTGCACTTAAGTATGCGTAGTATTTACTGCGATCACACAGTCGTGCACTGTAGTAACTACGTGCACACAGGCATGCGTAGTAGTGACTACGTGCACGCATGCATGCGCAGTATTGACTACGTGCACACAAGCATGTGTAGTAATGATTACGTGTACACAAGTATGCGCAGTAGTGACTACGAGCACACAGGCATGCGAAGTAGTAACTACGTGCACACAGGCATGCGCAGTAGTGATTACGTGCACACAGACATGTGCAGTGGTGACTACGTGCGCTCAGGCATGCACAATAGTGATTACGTGCACACCAGTATACGCACTAGTGGCTACATGCACACAGGCATGCGCAGTTATCAAATATCAAAAGTAATTTCTTTTATAAAAGAGTGATGAAAGTAAAGCTGAGACGCTAGAATACGCGTGTATTTACTGTGTATGTAAGTTAGTGTGTACGTGAGCAAGTGAGTGAACGCGTTCGTGAACAAGTAAGCGAGAGAGTGAGTACTTAAGTAAATACGTGAGCAAATAATTAAGTTCGTGAATGAGCAAGAGCATTAGTTATTATGTGAGTTAGTGTGTTAGTGTGCGAGCAAATGAATATTTGAGTGAGCGAATGCGTGAGTAAGTACTCGTAATGGAGTTAGTGAGTGAGTTCATAAGGCAGTGAGAGCGTGAGCAAGTGATTGAACAAGTGTGTGAGTGAATTAGTGAGCAAGTAAGTAAGCGAGTGAGTGCATCTATATACGTGTGAATGAGCGATTGATTGATATATATTTATTTTGTTTGTAAACAAAAAATATAGTGTACAGTCAAATTACATAAATATACCACATGTCGTAAAAATATCACTTAGTCAGGTACATAATATCACAGTCATAATAGTAGTACATAATGTCGTGAATACATATCGCGTCAATAATAAAAATTTTAAAATTACTCTCATTCATCACTCTCACATGTGCACTCATACAGAAATATACACATTCATCACTCGTACACTTAGTAAAATTATCACATAGTTTCAAAATGCTCGTCAGAAATATCATAAAATAATAAAATCATACATTCATTACGCAGCTACATGTTCATACATGCTTATAAATACACTCACACCGACACAAAATAAAAAAAGATAAATAAATGAATAACAATTGCACAGCACAGGATGTTTAATTTTACAAGGTTTGCATCATTATATTACGCTCACGTAAGTACCTGCGCATCGCAGTTTTAAATTAAAGCGGATGTGGACGTATGAGCTGGTTTGAGCGAAAGAATGAGTGCGTGCATCAGTGAGTGAGCAAGTGAGTAAGTATGTGAATAATTAACTGAGTGAGTGCATGAGATATTACTAGAGCAAGTCAGTAAGTTAGGACATGAGCGTGTGTAGTGACCAAGTGAATTTTTGCACCCGCAAAAGTTAAGTAATTTTTATATCAATGATGACCGTTTTAAGTCCATAATTCCCATGTTAAATTCCCATAAGAAAAATAGAAATACTCGTATATTTTAGAACATATACTACAACAAAAAGTCAAGTTGCAGAGACGTGCCTCATCATTTAGTTTTCATCACTTTTCGAACCAGTTATCGGCCGATTTTTTGTAGAATTCTTTATATTCACACACTCTACTATTCACGCACCTCTATTAAACAAAAATCAGGTGTTTTCTTAAATGAAAAGTAAGAGAAAATATCACGTAATTACCTTTGGGCATAAAAAATCATCGAATTTCTCATTTAATGTGTTTTTAACTTTTATAGGTGTTGAGCTGACTGCCTATAAATGTATCTTAATAGATAGTAACTATAATAAAAAATGTATTAAATTTTCAGACGATCTGTTACCTCAGGTCCAGCTGGGAATTTGTAGTAGAAATCTGAGTTTTTCTATAAAGTCTGACATTCACATACCCCTTTATTTACATGTTCTGTCATGAAACCGTCATTTAATAATTTTTGCGTAACCATATCGTTTAATACTTAAGTTTGAACTGTATAATAACATTAACAATAGCATTCTTCATGTTGTATAAGTAATGTACGAAATTGTGGCGTGCGTAGCTCGCATAATATGCCTAGTTTAATATAACTTTGTTATAATATTTCTAGCAAGGGAACATAACAGGCACTTGTAAAGTAAAATTTGATCAACAAACTTTAAACTATTGAGAAATATTAAAATTTAATATCTATCGATCTCTCCAAGTCCCTTTTATTTCAATCTCCGATTCTTCATATATATCTATATGACACTCGCGCCTTCCTGTATCCGTTTCTTCTACCTTATAAACACACGTGTGCACTGCCTCACCGTTAAATCGGGGAAACTCTTCGATTTAATTTGCCGAAACGTGTATGAGCGACGATACACAGCGCGCGCCGGGCAACAGCTGTCATTTTTGTGTATTATATAGAGTAGTATAGAGAAGCGAGGATTGGAAGCGTGGCCGGCACGCGCGCGCGAGCAAGTCAGAGTGAGCTCGCTCCTAGACGATCTTCTTTCTTCTTCTTTTTCATTTCTCTACACGTCTATGTTTTTTTCTTTCATCCTATTTTCTTTTTCTAGCTTCGGGTAGTAGTAGTATTTCTGTGATGTATATAAGCTCTCTGGCCGATCGTGAGGCGTACGCGGCATTGGGTCCGTTTTTTTAGACGGCTTGATTGATTACATTCATTTGATAATGAATGGTTTGTAAATTGGAAACATTTAAATAATACGCGTGCGGATCACGGTTCCGACGAACCACTACTGCTTATACTACTGTAGTTCTATTATTTTGGGCTAGACTAACGCTGAAGGCTCTGAATAGAATTAGGCTACAAAAATAGATAAAAAATTAATTTATATATTCTTCCCTGCGGTCGTTTTGTTTTGAAAGCGATTTTACTTCGTAAATAAAAATTTGGTTTATAATGTTCAAATCTGATAGATAACATTGAAGATCCATTTTTATTGATCAAACTTTTGTAAAATACTAATATTTCATTATAGATTTGAAATATTTGGTTCCACAAGTAAATATATAAATTTTAAAAATTATTGGACCTAATCGTACTTGATTTCTTGCAACAGTACACACTTGTTCTTTATATAGTGTTTGCTAGAGCGTATTTTGTATACTTATTTATATATGTATCTCTATGGTATACAATAATATTTGATACTTCTATTTTCATTATCTTTTAATACCATATAAAATGCAGCTTGAAAATATATCGCATTAAAATACACTCCTTCGACGTATTGTAAAATCACACATCTGCAGTTTGTCGAGCCTCGAGCGCATGGGTGCCAAATGTTCATGTGGATCCTGAAATATAGAAGTCGTCGAGCAAAAACTCTTCGTGCTGAAACGTAAATGACCGAATTATCCTATAGGAATTCTATTTGATGCCAATATCCAACAATACCCATGATAAATATGAGCCAAATAATGGGGGCACTTTTTATAGATTCAAATGATCGTCTTAATATTTTTATTTAAAAAGCCCATGTTCTTCGATGTCGTATCAATATTCAAATTTGTTGTATTTAAGAACTCTTAAAGGTCCACACTGATACTTGGAAGTTCTATAAAATACCAATAAGTACCTCCCAATAAAAAAAAAGTATTTTTATAAAAGTACAGGTTTATCTGAATTTTTTCAAAATTTACAAAAAAAAATTTCAGTATGGCTAACAATTATTTTCCTCTTTTTTAAGTTTTTGAACATCTACTTTGATGAAAGTCTTTAGATTTTAACTAAAAAATATTTTAGTGTATGTATAACTAAACTATTTTAGTATAATGGTGCTCTTGAAGCACCAGTCTTGATGTACGATAAAAGAATATGATTTGAGAAAGAATGTCATGATCTTCTTTCAATTTTCTTATAAAAACATGTACTTAAAGCATGACAGCTACAGAGAGAGAATTTCCTGATAAGAATTACCGTAAAAATCATTGTAAATGTGGGACATTCCGACGTCATGGGAATAATTACTCTGAATAACAGTAAAAATTGTGCTGCCAATTCATTGACACTTACAAGGACACTTACACTTCAAACCTTCGGGACACGAATTTTGCTGAAACTTTAAAAATAGTTTTCTGGTACCTCTAAATGAAACTCAGCATTCGTAGATTAATCTAATGGGCCCTAGATCCTGAGATACAGCTAATAACGTTAGTACTATCCATATTCCCAATGTAAAAAATCTTGTATATATAGATATACTAATATAATGTTAATAAAGTTGCTAAATCTCTTATACAGAGGTCCATTCGAATAAACTACGAGTGCTGAGCCTCATTCTTCCTCCAACTTTATTAAATGTTCCAATAAAAAATTATCTTTTTCTACTTAATTCTGTGTTAAAAAATAAAAACAACAAGTGCATTATTTTTAAATGTCGAGATATATATATATATATATATATATATATATATATATATATATATATATATATATATATATATATATATATATATATATATATATATATATATATATAGATCTATGTTTTTATATTGCTATTTAAACATATGCAATAGTATAGCAAGACTATGAAAAAATATTTAAATTGTATAAAAACTTAACAATTTTTCGCATATCAAGTAACATTTTCTCCAATTGACAATAAATTTTGCAAGACTATAAAATTGTTGATTAAATTTCTTTTTATACATACAAAAAATGCATTCAATTTTAATAAATATTCATTCTTCTAATTTTATTTGAGTTTATGAACAACGAATTTATTCGCTTAATACAAAAATATCATACAAATGAAAAAATGCTTTAAAACAAAAGTGAATTGATAAATCTTAATAATATATTGTATACCAAGGGTGTAAAGTAGACGTATTATATATACAACATATACATATAATGATTCCAAATTTTCTTTCTTAATTTTTTTTCGTTTCATTTTCTTCAGTCTCGTATAATAATTGGTGGATGCTAGTATCAAATTAAAAAAACTGACTTACTCGACTTTAATGCTACACCGTAAAAAGTACGCTTGTAAACTGCTAACACTTTGTCAGTAAATCATTGGTCAGTGAAAATAACTGAACAGTCCGCAACAAACCGTCATCTCATATTCCAAGTTGTTTCCTGGAATTGCCGTTTCTACATATGATTCGGAGGTGAACTATGAATGTGAGGTGACGGTATTTGTTGCACCGGGCTCTTCAACTGGAAGATATCAGTAAAATTTATACGAAACTATATCTATATATGAGTAATTCTCTGAAAAATCGAGAACAAAAAAATTTTTTTTTCTGCAACACCGGCAAAAAGGTTTTATTTGGTATGTAGAATGCTCGTGAATTCTTCCAAATTTTTTTAAACGCTCAAGTTTAAACTTGTTTAAGGCTAAATATGAGCATGTAGTTACTTTTAGAATTCTCTCCACCTATTTTCGCAGTTTTAAATAAACTTGAAACGTATTATACTTTTGTCTAAGGACGAAATGTTTTTATGAGTGCAAATAAATATTAGCGTAAGTACTTTGTTAAAGAATCTCACCTTTACTATTAATTTCTTTATATGAACTACAGGTATTTGCTATGTGCAGAATATTGGCGCCCCCGTATTTTACATGATTCGGTGGCGAACTATTGGGCTCGAAAAATATACCTTATGAATATATATAAGATGCTTGCTTCTAAGGCGAGGCCGCTCTAAGGGCGCGTGCTCGAATCCCCGAAGATCGAAGTCTAGCCCGATCAATATTTGTAATAAGTTTGAAATATGTGTAAAAGGGACCAAATTGCCCGTTAATGAATAAAAGAAATCATCAACTGCTGTTCTTGAATAATTAAATTAACTATTGAATAAGGAATCGTTCACATATTACGTAACGCAAAACTTATAGGTGCTGTACACAAAAGTTTGCTTGCTATTTGAAATAATAATGATTTGTCAAAAAATATGATTCGTCAACCTTCCATATAAGCCAATATATTTGTTGTGCTCAAGAGTTCAGAGATCCGCCACGAAATCACGTAAAATAGGAGGGGCGCCAAAGCTCTGCACCATAGCGACTAGACCTCTTGACCAACATGCGAGCCAACACGAGTAAGAGAGCCGTACAGGTAGACGAAACGCGCGTACGTTTTTATGCCTTTCACGGAAATTTATGATTCCCGGCAGTTCATTGCGCGACGCCCACCACTCGTCGACATCAGTCGAAGAATCCCTTGTGGTCCTCTGCGCGGACCGCTCACCGGCGTCTCTTCTGAATGCTGCTGAAGGCCGTTTTGACTTCCATAAATTCTCACGGCCGCTGCAGTAATTAGGCATTCTTCTTAATAGACCGTTGCGAATTTCGCTCTGCGCGGCAATCGACCG
Source organism: Gastracanthus pulcherrimus (assembly GCA_949152435.1). Taxonomy (NCBI): domain Eukaryota; kingdom Metazoa; phylum Arthropoda; class Insecta; order Hymenoptera; family Pteromalidae; genus Gastracanthus; species Gastracanthus pulcherrimus. Next base: position 132,254,262 of record OX424576.1, read on the forward strand.
GGATCGAGTTACCGTGTATACCGGACAACAATGCCACCTCCAGCCACCTGAAACTTATACGCGCGCTGCGTGATGACCGAGACCTCAGCCTTTGTATATTCGTTTTTTATTTTCATTCTTTTTTGTATAATATTCAATTTTTCTCACCACTTGAATGAAACATTGTATAATAAGAGAATGTTCAAAAATTCAGCAAGAGGTCGTCTCTTTTTACAAGCCAAATTTTTCCTTTTTAAAATGATGGAGTATATAATATTTTTATGTAAAGAATATACTTTTAAGTAAAGAAATTAGCTGTTCATATTTTTTCATGTTTTTAACAATATTCGTTTATTTATTTATTTAAAAGTAGTATTATATAAATAGCTGGATTATATGTATGCTACAAAAATTAGGAGCACACTTTATTTTCTATCAAAATTATCCTTATATTGATTTTCTATTTAAAATAATATTCATTCGCAATGTTTACTATGAACATGATAATTTTTACTATAAATAAATGTAATTTTTTAATAAAAAATCGGGTATGACTATATAATATGTTGAAACAGGAAAAAGAATTCTTTATTCTGCAATTTTTCTCAGCATAATAGATAAAGAGTTGTACAATTAACTAAGAGAAAGTTTAAAACATAAAAAATATGAAAATTCATAAAATGAAACAGGAAGATAATTTTATGTTTTCACCTCTCAAGTGTATATTGTTTACAGAGACCTTAGATCGATGCTGATAATTTAGTTTCGCCTCGTCAAAAGCCGCCACCACGCCAGGCCTTCTGTTGACAATTTCTCAGCAATTGTCTGCACTGTCAGTGTCACATCGATACTACATCCAGCAATAGCTCCGATTGGTTTCGGTCGTGTTCTCCGCAGTCCTGCGATTCTGGTGGCACTTCCGAAATTCCGGACCCGATACCTATACCTACCTATAACGCAGCCGCAGCGCAAATGCTAAAAGCACTCATTTCTGGCGGCAATATTAGTGGGCGGCGAGAGGGAGCGCAGGCGCAGGCGGTTTGTTTTATCGCCGCGCACCGACTTTGTCGGCGGTCCGGGAGAAGACCACCCCTGGCTTCGTGAACGAGCCGAGCGCCACGGCCCCCATATACACGACTCTCGATTTATCCGCGTTTTGGGACTCACTGGCTCTCCAATGTTGACCCTCGGGGCCGATTTCGCAGCGGGACAAGGAACCCAGGACTTCCGAGTGTCCTTTTTTTTTATTTTTTTGAGGAGCGGAGACCTCTGGCCGGTTTTGTTGGGTGTCCTCCTGGTTTTCGCTATTTTCGAACACAATTATCGCTCTAGAAGTAGTTTTCAAAGCGAGTTGTAAAATATTTTTTGTAGTCTTGTATAGGTAGCTGGTTTGAGAAGAGAAAGTGATATTGTGAGTTTTAAGAGAGCATTTGCGATGGCTTTATGGAGGCTATTACTATTTTTAGCAGTCTATATACAACGATAATGATGATGGTAATAATAATTGTGGGGGTAAAATGAAAAAGAGATTCATAATGAAAGTACACCACGATTGTGTAATAAGTCTATTAATATCCTTACATATGGAGAAACGTAGCTTAACCCTATCGTATTGGGGTCGTCCTGTTGTTCCTAAAAATTCGTAGGTCCAAAAAGTGAAGAATGTACCAACATATACTTATCAAACAACTATAGAAGACCGTATATGATTCATTAGATGTCTTATTTGTTGATGAATTTAGAATATGGATAAGTCATTTATTGTACACTTAAAAAGAATAGTTATGAGTAGTTATATGTAAAAATAACTATTGCTGTTGTTATATAGTTAGACCATTTGTAGATAAACTACACAAGAAAATAGTTTTTTTCAACTGGTAAGAAGGTCCCAGTAGGAGAGGGTTAATAAGGTCGAATGGTGAACCTCATAATTTTGTATAGATTTTCAGATCGAAAACCTACAAAAAATAAATGAAAACTTAATTTGTGAACTTTCATACAAATTATCACATATAATTAAATTTTGCGAACAACTTAAGAACTATTAACTCTGTTAAAATTTTTCATACTTACATATATTAACGCTAACCCTCAATTTTGTAAGCAAATTTATATTTCTATCATTATAAAACACACGCTAAGTTGTTAACCGACTTCCAAAAATTCGTCTTGTAGAGAGATTGAGAAAATAATACGCTTACGATCAAATGTTTACTATCTTCGTTGAATAAAAAGTTAACAAATTGGTCATTTAAATTCAACATATGTACAACTATTTGGACTCGGCGCCAGAATCAACAATTGGATTCAATCACAATATTTTATGTTTGAATATAATTTATCATGGCATGTATTAGCATTTATGTAGTAAAAATTTAGTAATTTGCTAAAAATTTTGGCACCGATTCCAAGTAGTTGTATTTTGAATTTAAATGACCAAAATATTGACTTTTTATTTAATGAAGATAATAAACATTTGATCGTAAGCGTATTATTTTCTCAATCTCTTTATTACAGTAACTATTATTTATAATTTTTAAAGCGTTTATTTTTGTAGTCGGTTCAATTCTTTAAAATGTTTATTCTTAATTTCCCTTAAGCAATCTATGTATTTATCATCCAAATTAATTAAGTAAAATAGTCATCTCCCAAAGAACCTGATTGTGTAGATTAATTATCTTGCATATTTAATCAATGATTCAATTTTAAATTTTGTAAAGTCATAATTATTGATATTATCTGACCAATAAATTCAAATCTCTGAATTCAATAGTCTGAAAGTTGGCCAAAAATTACTTTCATACAAATCTGCAAGAAAAATGAAAATATAGATGCACAGCTTTTCTTCGAATTTCGCTGACCCGACTTATATGCATTATGTCAATTATAATCGTGTCAAAAATCTTGATCATCACCCTATAGGTAATTCTTGGTTAAAGGAAAAAGCAAGGAAATTGTGTAAAATTTAAATATATAATTATATAATTATATATTTAAATTTTACACAATTTCCTTGCTTTTTCCTTTAACCAAGAATTACCTATAGGGTGATGATCAAGATTTTTGACACGATTATAATTGACATAATGCATATAAGTCGGGTCAGCGAAATTCGAAGAAAAGCTGTGCATCTATATTTTCATTTTTCTTGCAGATTTGTATGAAAGTAATTTTTGGCCAACTTTCAGACCAAAATATGTTCCATTCTTTAGATAATGAAACACTCATTTTGGGAAACTCATTTGCTCATGCGCATTTTTTAGATTTTTAGGTCATGTTTGATTGTTTTCCATTTCTACAGAGCTGAACCATTTCAATCGAAACTTATCTTTTTCGCCTTGGTAAAACCTTTAATTCCTTTTTTGGTACGTTACTATAGTGTTTAAAATGGGCTGAAATTTGTTTTGATGGCTTATTTTGACGTTTACTTTCGTATATAAAATTGGCTAGAAAAACGGTAATAAAGGTGTATCTTTGCATTTCACTGGCCGACTTAATAATATAATCATTTTTATATATAATGTCAACATTATGACAAGAGGCACATGACAAGAGGCACTAGTAATATTCAAGAAATTAAGAGTAAAAAGTCGATTTTCGGATGAAATATTCATTTGAGAGAAAGAACATTATGATTTGATTGAAATTTACTGAGACATAGGTAAATACTGTTTATTGAAGATTACAGTGACCTTTTGTAATCGCGAGGCCACTGTAATACATAATTTACTTAATTATTTTAGAGTATATTATTAATATTTTCCTTAATTATTTATATACGTTTATAACGATGTTGTAGTAGATTTAATTTCTAAACTGCTACGATACCGTTGAAAGTTATTCAAAATGAATGTTATTTATTTTCATATAGATTTACATTCTGAGAACAAAATAGTACATAAAAGATAAAGTTCCAAATTTTAAGAAAAAGTCGAAAAGTATATTGTTTTAGCGATACCCTCCCTTTCGTACACGATCCTCCCCGAGGGTCTGAACAAGATGATCCACAGATTAGAAACGAAGAAATCAAGCCGCGCCTCAAAGGGCATCGTTGACGGGCGCACCTACTCCACCTTTATTGCGTTCTATATCCCATACAGACGTCCTAGACAAGAATGCGGCCGTGCGCGCGCAGCGAGATGCGAACCAGACACACTGGCATAGTTAAACGACCGAGCGCGCCGCGGCGCATGAGTATTATGTTCCTCCTCCGCGGTGCACTATACGTATATCGAGACTAGAGTGTCGCGCAACGCGGGGGTGTCGAGTTACGCGCGCCTACCTCCGCTCGTGTGCGCATGCATGCATGCATGCGTCGCAGTCTCTCGCGCCCGTCAAGTGGTCCGTAATGCACTGCCAAAATGCGAACTCGACGCTCGATAATTGGAGATGTGCAAAAATTTGCGTTCGAAGCACCCCTCGGATTTTTTGTCGCGAAATTTTACCGTCCGTAACACTTGAAAATTGTATATGCGGTCAATTTGGTGTGTAATTTTTCGGATCTTTATGGTTTTTTTAGTTTTTATACTGGTGGGCAAAGATTTAAAAACTTTTTTGTATTTATGCGATACTTCAAATTTTTGGGAATGCTTTTTTACGTGCATTCTTCTAGCAAATACTGTTTTAGTTGATATTTGATGTATATTATCCAAGCATTATTTTAGTCTTTCACAAGTCTGTAACGAAAAAGCTAATGGTATAATGTCTGTTTTAATTAAACGCTTTTATTTAACTCAATATGTTATTCTATCGTTATTATGTCAGTCAGTATCAAATCTTGCAATTCAATTCTTGTATACCTGCTTATGAGCTGACAAGTCGAAACTTTCAGAATAGATATAGGTTGCGTGATGGCATTGTATTTTTTTAAATTTTGGGCTTGTTCGGTCAATATTTGGCTAGTTTGGTTCAGTTTGGGTTAATTTGGGTCAGTATTGTAAAATATTTTATATTTATAACAATCTGTATTACAAGTGTGTATGTGTGTGCGTGTGCGTGTGCGTGTGCGTGAGCGTGTGCATGTGGGTGTGCGTGTGCGTGTGTGCGTGTGGAAATGCATCGAACGAGAAAATATAGATCCTCATCATACTTATCACATGGAGAGAAAAAGTTAATAACGGCTACTAGTCTGCTTAGTAAATTTGATACAATGTAGGTTTTGGGTACTCATTTCTAGACAAGCTGGGAATGATTACTAGACGTCTAGTACTCAATACAATTTTTATAGGCAAAACTCTTACAGTATTTTTTTACTAGACAGTTTCGTAATCAGTCCTACCCCGAGTTAGTAATCATTAATATTTTTTTCTGTGCACATGAATAAATGCTTTAAAAAAAGACAACATTGAATACATTTTATTCACGCAAAAACATCTGTATTTAATAAGTACTAATACAAATATAAAAATTAAAAAAAAACGCTTTAATAAAAAAATTGCACTGAAATTAAAAAATCTTCCTAATAATGACAGCACAATTGCCATTTACATAATAAGATATTAAAGCGCGGGACGCTCAATAATAATTTAATATCCCTTACATATGCAACACGGCAATAAAGCCCTATATGGAACACGGGAATAAAATTGGATGCATAAGAAATAAAAGAGCTAAGTAGGGCATTCAATAATAGTTTAATGTCACTGTCTATATGCAACACGAGAAAATAAAGCCCTATATGAAATATGGAAACAAAGCCGACTATTCCCTCAGGTAAATCCAGATTTGGGAATAGTCTTTGACTTTATTCCATTATTGCATAATGTACTATTAAATTATTATTTTTGTCTTTTCAGTGCAACTTTCTTATAAAAGAGTATTAAAAAAATATTTATATTCTTTTATTGTTTTTATTTTTATATTTATACATATTGTAATTAAATTAATTAATTACAATTAAAAAGTGCATTTTAATCCTTAATTTATTGTAAAACGTCCAATAATTTCTACTATATACAGCTATAGCATTCTATGAAATCTAACGTTTTTTTTAAAAAAATTTATTTGATTAACATTCTGAGTTTATTAAAACTTAATTTAAAGATAACAATCGTATAATACCTCTTGTATAAATTATTATATCTGCTAACCTGGATCATGTCAATAAATGCTACACGAAAACAAAAAAGGAAACTAATACTCGATCAACGGTCGCGGGATAGCCGTAAGTCCGAAAAAATCCAAGAAACGCGAAATCGAAGAAGAAGTCGATATACGCAGACACAATGCTCATAGACGATTCCCAATAATCATGGAAACCGATCGATGATCCCAAACTCGTCCCTCCCTGAGGCACTCGGCTCATGTAGTTCACGCGTAGTCACGTCTCCTCCGGAGCATAACCCGACACTCGCGCGTGCACACACACACATACATACACACACGCGCACGAGCGCGCACACGTCAGGCCCAATTTCTCGCGGGACTTTGGTCACGACTCACGACGAAGATTTTTCTGTAGGAGAGCTCACAGCCTCCGCTCGCTTATATGTGTGTAAACCCACCGATATACGAGCTTAAGATTGTGTTAAGATACGCCCGTGATGGACCACCCGTGGCGAGCTTTGCGCGCTGCAGTGCCGATCGTCGGCCGATTTTTTTCGAAAAGAGTGCGTAAGAGGTAGAGAGAGAGAGAGAGAGAGAGAGAGAGAGGGGGGGGAAGAGAGAGAGAGAGAGAGAGAGAGAAAGAGAGAAAGATACCGAGTGCGATTTTTGGTGTCCGATGTCGAATCCGGAATGTTAACACCTTCGAGCATTTAATAATGGGCTCAAGAGACTCTGTGTGTATATATGGGCCCTTTTCATTATACGCGGTCCAGCACCTTTTTGGAATCGCTCGCGGCCCGGGCGCTCGCGCACTTTCACTTTTCCTAGGGTTGCTTTCGCGCACGCGGCTGACGACAAATGCGTGACTCTTTCCCCTGATGGTGCACCGCAGAGTGAGAAATTGTCGGATCGGATTGCCGATAACTACGTGTGAGTTGTCTCGATCACTGCGGTGCTTGATTTTTGCGCTGGATAAGCGACCAGTCGACATTTGTAAACACGAGCGTGACACGTTTGCTGTTATGGAGAAATTTATATGCTCGAAATACATAGGACAGAATTTGAGACCGCGTATAAGTTACTATGATCTAATTTTGATGGGTGCGGGAATATATCCTCAGATTAAACCATACCGATTTTCACTCAAGTTGTGATAGATTGTTCAGGTATATATGTACTTGTACTGGCATATGTAAATGTCTTCGATCAAATAACTCTTGTTATACGTCAACAAATTTCAACTTAATTCATTTGAATAAATTGAATGTATCAGTAGAATAAAATAAGATCATCATGAAATTGAAATCATACATTAAGTATATTTAAATCGCATTTACATGAAAACCATTTCATCCAGCCAGGTTCTAGATGTGCGAAACAAAATGCCTATGTTGTTACTACAACTAAATTATGGTATAATTTACGCCCACAACATTTTTTGTGTGTTTTGTATAGTAGGAACGAAGAACTCGGTCCGTGGCTTTACTTGTAAAGTCAATTCGCCGCCTCAACTACTTCTTTAGTGTCTGGCAGGTAAAATCAGTAAAAAATACTGCTTGATCGCTGTGACAAATATACATTATGCAATAGCACCGTGCAGCCATACAATGCTACAACAGCCTAGAAAATTTCTATCTTCTTTTTGAAAAATGTACGTACGTAAAACATTAAACATACAGAGGTTTGAAAACAAAACATAGTGGAACACACCCATTGTGGGTAAATATCTAGACCAAATTGTGTATAATCTGAACATCATTGCCCTTTCGATGTATCACCGTATAAAGTTGCAAGGAAAAATATCAACGTGCTTTATGCACACTTTACGCACAAATGTCGTTCATACAAAATCTGGAGGTTCAATCTGGCATGATCTGGAAATTTTGTCTGAAGGTATTCATCGATAAAGGTATTAAATTTTTACCTAAAAGTGTGTAATGGTAGATTAGATTAATACTGTAATAACAAAGGGTAATGATGTCCTGATGGTTTGACTTAATTCAGTCTCTATATTGAATCATAACTTATTATTTAATGTTCGGTTAGTAAAACTTGAGGGGAAAAATTACAAATTTTTATCTCTATTTAGAGACCCTTTTAAATTTCATTGTAGTTCAATGATACATTTTATATAAAATGATAATATTTCGATTAGTACGTTATTTGTAAGAGGATTCTCGTATGTCAAAGGAACAAAATTCACCTTGCAAGCTGAACGAGTCGTCAAATTTTAACGTCATACTTTCCATGACTCATAAATCATGCAGAAACTCATGAAGACATAACCAGCGAGCAGTTTATCATACCCTCAACGCTCGTATAAGACAATACGCAGAATAAGCCCAGTTCCCGAAAATCCACGCGGCGAAAACTCTCACTTTTCCCACCTCCGCACTTTCCCAGGAGCGAACGAAATATAAAATTCAAATTTTCACTCCGGCACAAAACCTGCGCCGAGAGAGATAAGCACTTGTACCGGCATCACCTCGGCTAAGCGACACCATCACACGCAATATGCGTGGCCAGCGTGGAACACCGCTTCATTATGCGACGACCGCGGCGCGGTTGCACTTGACCTTGTTTTCTCGCTCTTGCCTAATATAATCTCTCCCGGTATCGTAGTCCGCAGAGCGGCCAAAATTGCCGTGCTGCAACTGCAGCCGCTGTTCCTTTCCCACTGCACGCTATAAATACACTCGCGGAAAGTGCGCAGGTGAAAGGCTCTCTCCCTGTTCCTTGCTGCTTTTCCCGCGGGGGCGCCTAGGAAGACAAATTAGGGTGCACCACGTCGGAGACAGTGTGCAGGCGCCCCTCTTGCCCTTCTCACTTTCTCTTGGCGCGCGGAACAGATTTTGGCACCAGCGCCGCGCGTCCCGAAAATTTCCTCTCGGGCGGCTATCCGTGCGCCGATCGCTTATCCGCTGCTGCGACGCCGAGCGAGGCTTTTGTCTTTGTGCGAGAGGCTCATTATGCGCATATTCAGCGAGGGCTCTCCGGAGAAAGAAGAAAGGTGAAAGGGGCACAAGTAAGCAGGGGCTAGGACCTAGGTGAAAAAAAAATTGAAGTCGGAGTTTTCGGGGGCTGGGGTGCCGTTTAAAGGGATACTGTGGAAAGAGGCGAGAGGAAAAATGTGCAGTATGATTTTGAGAAATTTATAGTTTTTTGTGGTAAGCGTGAGCTTCGTTTGGTTTCTCTTAAATTTCAGACTTCATGGAGTATTAGGAGAAAGAAAGGTATCGCGTTAACGGATCTGAGAGGTTTTGGGTGAACTCGGATGAGATAACCAAGATCTTATTGTATATCTTGTACTTTCTTTGGAAAGTAGTCGTGAAAAAGGTTGTCTGTGACTAATTTCAAGTGGTTCTGTTTATTATTACCAGTTGAGTTTCGGATTAAAGCACTTTTTTAAATAGCAGATTAATAGTTGATTCGAGTAAGATAATTCGTTAATTTTCATCATAATATGACATCCACATACACACACACATATGTACGCCTACAAACAACATATATTATACACGCAAACACAGACATTCTCAAATTTACGACACTCATGCAAATTATATTGACTTACTATACACGCACACACGCACACACGCACACAGCCACCCACGCACGCACGCACGTATGCACACACTCACGAACGTACGCACGCACGCACACACACACACACACACACACACATACACACACACATAGAACCCATTCAAACAAAGTTTATTTGACGATGGTGATAGCAATGACGTAATTGCTGCCAAATTATGGTGAAAATCGATGACGATAGAAATTGTTAAATAATAAGCTAAAGAATGTTAGAAAATCTAACATAAACTTGATAATTACACATTAATACATAGGCCAATAAAGCATATTCATATGAGGCGATACAAATATTATACATGCACCCACCGAAAGTTAAGTTTTAAAAAAATTAATCTTAATCTGAAAAAAAGATGGAAGCAAATTAATATAATAGAGGATGGTAATGAATAGTTATAAACGTCAGGAATAATTAAATAATATTTATAGACAATTTAAGGTACAATATATTATATAGTTTCTTTAAAACATCAAAATTCCATCATAAATAATAAACAATAAATAATTTGATTATGTAAGAATTAATATTGTACCGATGTTAAATCGAATAATATGTACATTGCAGCAAGTTCCGTTTACTCAAAAGCAGGTTATTGGATTGAAGTGACACTGAACATAGTATGGTCTCTTTGTTGTCTTCTTCGGTGGATGTTTTTCTAAGGGAGCCTGCCAAAAAAATTATTTAGGTGATAATTTAAACTTTATTACTTTTAATATGAATACATTTTTTCGATATATCTTAAAATGTGTTTAGCATAATTTGATAATCATAATTATTATTAATTATTTATCAGTTAATAGTTTTTGATACAGATATTTAAATATACAGTTTTTCAGTTTTAAACATTGATACTTTTCGATTCTTTTACTATTTTTTTATTACATTTCTTTTTACTTTACTGTTCTATTTATGCTATATACTTTAATTAATTACCACACATTATTTGATTACACGAATTTTTACTCTGTAACTTTTTAATATTACTACATTACGGACTCAATTCATGATTCTTTTTGCTTTCTCAAAAAAAAAGCTTTGTGACGCTAACATTTTTTTGTGGTTTTTTAACGTATAAACATGTTTTATGCCTTGGTGAGTTCAAATACACTAGTCTTAAAAATGTGTCTATGTATGTCTATGTGTGTGTGTGTGTGTGTGTGTGTGTGTGTGTGTATGTGTGTGTGCGTGCGTGCGTGCGTCGTGCATGCGTGCGTGCGTGCGTGCGTATGTGTGTGTGGTGTGTGCGTGTGTGTGCATCGATATCTCGAGTAGTCCATGGTAAAATTTGTTCCAAGGCTCATTTTGTTTGTGCTTTCTACACAAAGGGGGCATAATGATAATTTTTTTAGTTTTTCAGATAAGTTTTTCCTTATTAGCTTTTACTCGATTTTATTGTTTTAGTTTTTCGGGGTTTTTCGTGTGTTAGAAATAATATCATCGACCGAATGAAAATGCATATGAAAGAGCATAAAATTTCCTATGTTTCACCACCCAAAATTTTGTATAAGGTCATTCCTTTCTGTTGATATACACGGAAACATCATTTTTTGTTTGAACGGTGATTTCTTTGAAATATATGAAGGAAGTTATCCGAAAAAAATTGAGGTAAGACAATGGAGAAGATACTCTGTAATATTTTTGAGTCTTTTTTTAACTTAAGAAAAAAATAATTTTGTAAAAATGATCGATTCTCTACGGCAAACGATAACTTGAACAAAACGACATTATTCGTTCTGAAAATTTCCAAAAAGGTAGCTTTTTACTATCTCTTGGCTAAGCTCTATGTCCACACAATAAGGACTTTTATGTTTTAAGATATAAAGGTCTTTCTCTTTTTTAAAATTTTGATTGCTTATTTATTGGGTATCACGCGGTATTTTTTATCGAATAAACGCTTACGTATTTCATCTTTTGATCAAGAATTTAAATCAAAAGAAAATTTGAAGATTCATCGAATCGTGTTTGTTTATAACGTTTTCTCATTTTTTATTATATTTTATTTTCCAAAATTTTTTCGATGGCTGATTTCTTGCGTATTTTGCGTTAGTTTTTGACCAATTACAGCTCATTTTTTACGCCATTATAACGTTTTTCATTTTTATGATATTCATGCTTGTTCATAAAAAATGTAATAGCTTTTTTCTTAATTATTATGCGGTCTTTTTTGACCATTCAAAGCTCTTCATTTGTTTTTTGATAAAGTTTGAAATAAAACGAAAATTAAGATTCATCGATTCGTTTTTATCTTACACCGTTTTTTCACTTTTACGATATTTTTGTAATTAATGAATAAATCCGTTGTTCATAAACTCGAACAAAGTTACAAAAATACGAAAAAATTTTATTTCTAAAAGTAGTATACATTATGATTATAAATAAAATTTAATCAACAATCATACTGTTGCAAAATTTATTATTGACAATTGAAAAAAATGTAACTTGATATTCAAAAACCTTATAAGTTTTTACACAATTTAAATATTTTTTCATAATCTATGCTATACTTAAAAAAATAGGTTCAAAAAATGTCTCATTTATTTCAGACCATACATTGAGTTTAAGCATAGTCAAAAATATTAACTTTCATTCATTAATAGTTAAAAATTTTCTTGAATTATTTAAAACAGATTTGTCTAATAGGTGTGCGTAAAGAACATTTTTTAAAAATCCACTTTTCTCACAAAAATATGCAATTGCTCCAAAAACTTTTAAAATGTTTTTTTTATTTAATAGTTTTAAAATAAGAGAAGATTGTAGAGCATTTTTTAGTTAATCAAACTATTTTTTGTTTTCTTTCCCAATCCAATTTGTAAGGAATAATATTTAATTGAGTTACAATTAGAGTTCACAGTTAAAATGAGTTTGAATAAATTATTTTGAACAACTAACTCGAATTATTACACTTAATGAACATTTATACGATTTTCTTAGTTATATGTTATCATCTTATCTTAAATTTATTCGTAAAAATAGTATGCATTATAAATATGAAAAAATATTTTAATCAACAATAATTCATTCTTTTATAGGTATACATTTGATTTTACAGATAGAAATTGATTTTAGAATTAACGACACCGCTCTGACGAAACACACCCTGCTATATGATAATATGTTTATTGAAAAATACTTAGTTTTTAGTAGGGCAGAAATCACTAGATGAAAATAATTAAACGGAAAAACTTTAATTGTCACAAAAATCTGATCAAATCTCATCTTTTCTGTATTTCGTGAATTAAAACCATGACAACAGCGGAATATGGGTTTTGCCCGTGATGGGGGGTGCTCTTCCGTATTTATAATAATTTTAATTAAATTGTTTTTGAGAAAGCATAGTGCCAAAGCCGTTGGCTGAATTTTCATATTAATTATTATAAATAACTAAATATTTAAATTTAAAGCGTATAAACGTTTAAGTAAAATTAGCTTTTATAAAACTCGCAGCTAATCTGGAATCATTCCTAGTTAATCAGAAATTAGTTCGTGGCGGAATTGTTCAAATCGTTATTTTTAAATAAATTATTGTTATTAAATGTATTATTGTACGGTCATACTAATTATACATTACACCTTCATTAATTAATTACCTTGAAATTACAAAAATAGGTAAAAAAAAGAATGTTTAACAAAATATTATTATATGTTCTAATTATTCTATTATATAAAATAAGAAAATCTGAAGAAATAATTTTACCGCAAAAGTTGCAATGATGCAAAAGGCAACGAGAATAATCAGCAGTCGCATGACTACAGTAATATAATTTGGAGTTACCATTTTTACCGTACGTAATTTATAATTATCAATATCTAGTAGATACTAAAACTAAATTTTGCGGCGCCTCTTTATATGCGTGACAGTTTCATTATCACTGTTCAAATAGTATGCAGCACATATGTCTGATAATTTTTTCTTAAATTAAAGTTTATAAACACACAAAAAAAAGGACACATGCGAAAATAAGTTGACTTTATACTTATATAAAATTAATTTCGTGTAAAACTTCTCATTTTAGAGACTAATACTTTTTCGTTGATCTAAGAAAACGTCGACAATATTATCAATATCAATATTTTGCTAAAAATACTAAACAAATTGGAATAAGGTAACTGTACCCAGAATGGTCCCTGTACGTAATACGACCCACTACGGCATTTACATTTAATGGCCACCCTTAATATTTTTTAAGCTTATTAAGGATAAGTAATATCTATTTATTAGAAAAGATACACAGTCAATTAATTTGTAAAAGAGATAAATAATATGTGTTTAAATAATTAATGCTTTTATACGTTATTTATATCGACAAAAATATGCGAAGATCTTATTATGACCGACAAATATGATTATATCTCTTCAGAATACCTAAACCTTATGTAAATTAATAAAATATATAACTTTTAATATTAACCGTTATTATTTTATTATTTTTACCCGCTTCCTATACCTAAATACATTTGATTTTTATTAATGGAGTAAAGAATGAAAAATAATGGCAGGTCATATTGGGTATACGTAAAACCTAATGACCCACTATAGCTGTTTAAAAACAAAAATATTTTTTTGTGATTCTGTGCGTACAGTTAGTGCGAAACGTACTTATTTCGACATCGCTTTTAGTGCGTAAACGTGTGATATTACACCCTAGTAAAAATAATGTTACTTTACGCACTGCTATCGATGCAAAACATTTTACACACTGGTTTACGGTCTGAAAAAATTGTAAAGTTTCAAGTAATTCAAGAAATTTTGAAAAAATAGAAGAAAATTGGAAAAAAATTAAAAATTTTGAAATACATGAGAATCTTAATAATTTTTTTTAATTTTATTTTTAATTTTTAAATTATAATTTCTTAATATATTATATACATTTTTTAATTTATATTTCTAATGATTTATATAAGTATTGCTTTCTCAAAGAGAAAGAGGGTCTCTCTGCCCCTGGACCCCGTTCCTGCGACTCACGTCAACCGCTTGTGATTGTATTTCGTTAAATTCTGTGTAGTCTTAATTTATTTTAAGTTTTAAGTGTGAAGTGTGAGTGTAATTATTAGCGTGAATGATTGTACGAACGAAGGAAGAATGAAAGGCGTTTTATATTTCGACGCGATAGATATATGTGCAATACAAATGTGTACGTGTATTAATATATTACTGTTATATATTTATTTGTATATTAGTAAGTTGACGATATTAATAATTCATAATGTGATAACCAATTTTAACCAAATGTACATACAGCTGTACATTTTTGTCATAGTGACGAATAAAAAGTATATATATCTATCTATCTATCTATCTACCGTCCCATCCCTCCAACCCATCACCCTTGGCCCTTCCACCCTTGCATACCGTCTTTCACCCGTACGGCCGTACCTCATCTCAAACTAAATATAACATTTGACGGTCGAGGAGGTACTTTACTCAGTACATTAATGACGCATTTTACGTACTTGTTGCATAATATACTATTTACGTACCACTAGCGGTGCATAACATTTTTTACGCACTTTTCATCGGCGACTCGTGTGTGACTTTGATATGATTTTTCGATGCTTGTGGTATAAAATACGGTTCGAAACTAGTGCGTAAGTAGATTATTTACCTCACGTGACTTTTCACTCACACTTCGCTCGAGCGAAAAACGTCGCATGAGGCAAATAATAGTCTACTAATAATAGTCTACCCTGTTAAAAAAATGAGATTAAAGTCAATAAAAAAAATCTATTGCATTTGATGCTAAATCTTAATTCTGGAAAGTGCAATAGAAATATATATAATCTTTAGAATTCAATTCAAAACTATTAGATCTATGTTTATAAAAATATATTGAAAGAAATACATTTTCTTTGATTGTCTATTGATTTGAATAGGTATTTAGTCAATGCAATGTAATTGGTATCAATTGATTTTTATCATTTTATAGTATTAATCGAATTTAATATAACAAAATAGAATTAAAATTTAGCATTATAATATAATGCATGTCAATTGATGCATGTCAATTAAGTTTAATAGAGATTTAACTAATTAAATGTAATTATTTTTTATTCATGTCTATAGATCGAATATTTTATCCAATATCTAATTATTTTTTATAATTGTATTCTATAGATTGTATTTGTTATTTAATGCTATGAAAAATTTAGAATTAAAATGTAGCATAAAAAACTATATAATTCTTTTCTATTGATTTTAATAGGGAAGAATACCGATTTTTAGTTGTCAGAGTATTCTTGTAGATCGAGGTATAGTGCTTTGTAACGAATAAACTGTATTTAAATCTATTGATTTCCCATACTCATAGGAATTGATTCAAGTCAATTCATAAATAAAGTTTTCACAACCTACAACATTCAATAAAATTTTCATTTATCAAACGTGATTAAAGTTAATTCAGGGCTTATACGAATAAGCTGTATTAAAATCTATTCACGTTTGGAATTCATAAAAATGAATAAATGTGGATAGAAGATTTATAGTCAATTTATACATTGAATTAGATAAATTCAAATAGTATTGGAATATATTAAAATTCATTGAACTGTATTATCTAAATTGTAATTAAATACAATACAAAAAAAAAAGAACTATTCTGTTATAGAAGTCCATTTAAATATATAGAAATCAATACTAAATATAGGGATTGAACTAAATTGCAATTAAAGTTTATTAATCACAATTCATTTTCAATTGACTTGTTTTCTGGTAGTCAATTCAATCAATTAAAATAAATTTAATTCAATAAAATTTAAATTTTATATAATTGACTTCAATCGCATATTTTTAGCAGGGTACTTCCGCACCCGTGTCGAAATGTACTATTACGCACTCTTCGCGGTGACTCATGCGTGAAGTTAATTTTACGCCCTTGTTGTTTAATATACTATTTGTTAGTTTCTATGTTATATTTTGATATCCAATCGGCCCCAATAAAATTCTTTTATTACTTCAACTGTGGCAAATACTCAAGGCCTACGTGAGCCATATTGGACACCTCACCGTATTATACTCGTGCGATTTATCGTTACTTCCCTTCTTTGATTCGCAAAGATGCCGCACGTTCTAAGTACAGGTAATGATGAGCGACAGGGGAGAAACTTTCAACTCTCTGTACGACTATATGGCGAGTGCTGCAGCGTCATAGGATTTTCGTCGCGGGTGTTGCGTCGCTCAGCGGGCAGTTTGTCGCCGCCGCAGCTCACGCGCGCCTCTGCTGCACCTGATCCGATCTTTCGCGCGGTGTAGGTATCTAGAGATTTTCGACACTCTTATCTGCGGCATCAAACATAGTGCGAGGCCCCGGCAGATCTGTCTCTTTTGGTAGCGTAGCTTGTCCACTACTTCTCTGGGTCCGTGCTGCTGCTGCTGCTGCTGCTGTTGCTCTCCTTTGTTTTTATGAACAGCGCGGCATCGCCGCGATCTAAGCCATTTCATCAAGGCGATGACGCAGATAAGGATCGCGCGCTGCTTCTTCCGGGAACGAGGGAAAGTTAAAGAAATGGAGATTGATATTTTGTGTTCGATGAGTAGTGGTGTCTTTTTGAGGAAATTTTTAATCGAGTATTAAGTGATATGTGAATTATAAAGTCAATTTCTATTTGTAAATTTGTAAAATTTCAATCCCCCCTTTTCGAATTAATGTATCTATAAGATCAAATATTTACTTAAAATGTAAACTTTTTAAATCATTCTTATGTAACCCTTTCAGTCGCCGTTCCTACATTAACTTTTTTACTATCTTATGCGAAAGAGAAGGTTGAAATTGGGGCGTTTAGAACCATAATGAGACAAGAAATTTTACAAACTGTCGCAACCGTTTTAACATTAGTGATATAAAAAACTATAATTCGATAAATTTTATCTCTTCAATTATTAATTGAATATGATCTTTATCGATATTGCATAGTTTAAATTAGATAAATAATGATGGAATAGTTACAAATTTTGATGGACGTTTACTAAATTTCGTAAACGGACTTGTTTCGTTATTGTTCTGAAAACTTCATTTTAACAATATTATTCCACAAGATTATATAATATATGGGTGATTCTCAAGAAACATGCAAATTCCGATATTCAAGTTCGGACGGAAAAAAGAGTTTTGAAACTTCTAACTACAATTAAGATAATATAAGATTCTTTAATACATTTTGAATACGTTAGACAATAAAAATACATGAATAGGTCTTGCAGCCAATATACGAGCCATAAATAGTACATTGTGTACCAAGGGCGAGAAGTGGGCATTTTTTGACCGAGTGTGAGTTTGCAGTACGAGTCGTAGGCGAGCTAGCACGAACCGAAAGCGAGTGCGTACAACAAGCCGGAGACGAGTACTGCAAACGCACGAAATCAAAAAGGCCCTCTCGCCAGTGGTGTACACTATTTTTTTTTTGTAACACATGCACGATTTTCTCGTATTTTCGCCCTCAAAACCGGGCCTAAAGTACTTTACAAAAAAAACTTTGTTCCCGACTCATGATACCCGCAAATCTACTTTTTGCTGTTAATTTACCTTTTTTCTGCATTGGCGTCAACGACCTGCACCCCTAAATAAATGGCATATTGCGGCGTCCCA
Source organism: Gastracanthus pulcherrimus (assembly GCA_949152435.1). Lineage (NCBI taxonomy): Eukaryota > Metazoa > Arthropoda > Insecta > Hymenoptera > Pteromalidae > Gastracanthus > Gastracanthus pulcherrimus. Next base: position 132,272,466 of record OX424576.1, read on the forward strand.
TTTTGCCACCTAAATTTATTCACAATTTTGAATCTATCGTAACTTTTCATCCAAATATCCTTAGGGGGGCACAACACCTTTAAAATGTGAAACAAAAAAATTGATTAGGAATTTTTATTTTGATATTTATTTTAATAAGGGTTTTTATCCATGAAAGTATACATAAAAACCTACCAATTTATATATTTTTTACCTTCGTTGGACCTTCTATGCCTCCATGTCAAACCAGACTGTTTTCGAAAACTTTGAGCACTGTCCGTAAGATTCCAAGTCTACGCATGGATGGATTGGGCTAAAAATGTATGTAGATACTCATTATAGTAGTACTTTTAGTATGAACGTAGGGATTTTGATTTGAACGAGTAGAACTTGTTTTACATCTATAAATTCATATAAAAAAATACTTCTACTCGCTCAAATAAAAATCCCTACGTTCATACTAAAAGTACTACTATAATGAGTATCTCCATAAATTTTTAGCCCAATCCATCCATGCGTAGACTTGGAATCTTACGGACAGTGCTTAAAGTCTTCGAAAACAGTCTGGTTTGCCATGGAGGCATAGAAGGTCCAACGAAGGTAAAAAATATACAAATTGGTAGGTTTTTATGTATACTTTCAGGAAAAAAAACCCTCATTAAAATAAATATCAAAATAAAAATTCCTAATCAATTTTTTTGTTTCACATTTTAAAGGTTGTGTGCCCCCTTAAGGATGCTCCGACCACTCAAATTAATGGTGTCAATGTCAGCTTTCATGTAAATTGCGTCAGACTTCAATAGTATGACGTTTAGTTTAGGCGAAAAAAGCAAGCTGGAAAATAAATTCACAGTTATACTAATAAGTTCAATACTTAACACCAAATCAAAAGCATTATTTTCTAGGGCGTTTTAACTATATTTCCTGAAAGTTAGAGCTCAAAACAGGCTGAGAGAAATAAGTTACAGGGGTACTAACTTAACGATTTTCAAAAAAGTATCTATTGTATATTTAGCAATAAGTAACCAATTTGAATGTTTCAAAAAAGGAATAAATAGACCTTTAGCGACGAAGAATTTAAAATGCGGAAGATCTGAATTCGTTTCGATTTTGTAAAATGGCAAGCAACCAAACATAACCTAAAAAAACGCAAAATTTTAGGTTTATATTTAGCTCTATAAGGGTGACCCATTGAACATACAAGGGGTCTAATATTTTTTTCTTTTAAGATAATAAACAAAGAAAATCTTTTTTTTGATACGTTCAAATTAGTATTAATGAGGACTCCCACGAAAATTTTGAAAATAGTCGTTTTTTCTTCACTTTTGAAAATTCAAAACACTTGACTATGTCGCACAGGGGACCTAAGAAGCTAACAAATTTTTTGAGATCTTATTTTGATGAGTAATTTCATATAAAAAATTGCTGGCAAAATCCCTGACATGAGTCCGTAAGATTTGTTCGAAAAGTATTAGAATGACTCATATATAATCTATATTTATTGTAACTTATCAAGGGGGTTCATAGCGCTCGATGGCAAGTATTTATCTTTACTTCATAAAAACATCTGTGAGTTCCCGGAAAAACAACTTAAATCTATTTTTCTGAAAATAGAGTTTCGAACTATTTCGGTATCCTTACACAGTATATTTTTTGATAAAAATGGAAAAAATCAAGAAAGTATAAAAATAGGTGACCATATCCACTATTTTTGAGTTTTTCTAACATTAGTTTAAATGGAAATTGAAAATTTTAAACCTTAATATCTCAGAAACATGAAAAGTGGACTTAAGTTGTTTCTTCGGGAACTCACAGATACTATCAGGTCTATCATCTATTTTGTTGCCTTAAATACATAAATAATAAGCTAAAAAATTATGATATCTTATATTCAAAATGGTATAGTTTGAATTTTTGTTTTGACACACTGAAAAACCAATACTAAATTACTAAAAAGTCGTTACTGAAAAGGTTAAGAAACAATTTTCTTACAATAAATTGTATCTTAACAGAAACAAACTTTTTATACTGTGTACGAGAAGATTCATTCTATATTATTACTATAGGTATCTAACTTTTGAGTTTTATCAAATTAAAATAAATATTTGTCCTATCAATATAAGCTTACCTTTTTTACTCTTTTACTCTTAAAAATTGAAGAAAAATATATTCCATGGACATTATATAGTCGAGTTAACCTTCTAATTATCATGCAAATATTATTCAACATTGAAAGTTAAATACAGTCTCTATTGATATCTAAAGAATGCCATCATAATCACGAATTGGAACTGATTATGCCATTATTTTACTTTACTTAATCTAGATTAAATATTTCAATACACTACAATACTGTTCATACAAAGTGAACGATAAAGTACAGTACACGACAAAAGTAACCAGAGAGGGAGATGGAAAAAAGTGGAAAGCTAGAGTTGACACTGCTGTTACACGAATACGCGGCGGGTTTGTATTCAGACTCTTATCTTGTTATCTCGCTAGTGTGCTCGGGGGTTGTTTTACAAACGGTGTTTTCCAAGCTTATTTAAAGAGACTGGTCCGGAAGAGAAAGTTGCCGGTAGTCTTAATTGCTGTGACGTTTCAACGGTCACCGGCTCGAAGCTGACGATCCTCTCGCTGCCTTTGTTTTTCCTTTTTTCTTTCCTCTGTCTCCTCCTCTAGTGTTTCGTGTTTGCGCGGCTGCACGACGATGTCGCCTTTCGTTCCATTTCAAGTGGTTCGATGAGAGATTGCGGCGCTAGTAAATCATTTTTTCCTCCCGCTGCCCATTGGCGCTAGCGCCTCGGTTCCTCGTGCCGTCGCCGGGAAGTCGGCAAATTTGGGCATTTGCTTTGAACTTATTCGGCTTCAGTTTAGAAATATACCATATTTTTAAAATGTAATGCAACTTATTTATATACAATTCAATCGAACAAAAAATATGAATTAAAATAATTTATTGTATTATAGTATTCTCTTCCGAAACACCGCCATATTGCTCAATTTACCAATAAGTATTTAACGCTTTATATAAAAAATATTCGAATGCTGTTGAATTCTACATATTAAATGTAAGACACTTATAATGAAAAAAAAATGATAATGTTTAGAAAATGAAATAGAATAACAAACAGTGATAACAAAAACAATGTATTATTAGGGCCTTGAATCAAAGAAACATTTTAATGAGAAATAGATGAAACACATTGTCTTTATGTTGTAATACATTTATGTATCTAATTTATTTAACTAAACTATCATAGCACTAATTAGTTTTACATTTTAGCACTTAAAATGACTCGTAGGTAAATGTATTCATAAGCGCATATTTCTTTCCAATTCTATAGCAAAGTTAAATCTTAAGGAAGCGAACTAAATCTATTATTATTCTTTTTGTTGGTATTTCTATTTTAGTTTTTGCATACTTTGCTTGATCATCTAACTACTTTATTTTAAGAAGTACAGTCAACATTTAATTAATATTTGTAAACAAAGGGAAACAAAGCGTCGCCATGTTGTAATATGGCGACTATTTGGAAAGCGCAGAGCGAGTCAAATTATGTCCTTTCATCATTTATTTATTATATGTTAATTATTTAAACAGCTAATACCCAATGTGTATTGTGCTGCTGTGAAATACAAAATAACGATACTGCATCGACAAAACAATGCGTATATGTAAAAAAGCAATAAGTATGGTAATACTGATTTTTCCTTAATAACTTAAAATGAAAAATTGTTTGTAATTTGACAGATTCGTAGACGTTTACAAAAACACATAGAGCAACAAATTACCATTTTTAGTTATTAAAATTTAATTGAATTAAGATTAGATTTAGTTAAAGTCGATTTTAAACTCTACCGTTAAAAATTATATTTGGAGATTATTTTTACTTGAATAAGCTATTCGAGGTAGATCATAGGGACATTTTAAAGTTAACAAGCCGTATCCTGTTTTCGATAAGAAAGGACTCTGGGCATTATAGGGTTAAATAATGCAAATACTTAATATTGGACCCTCAGAATAATACTATGACAATTAAAAATTTTATGTTTTTATAAAAACAAGCTATAGTAACGCAAATTTTTTTGAATTAAAAATTTTTTACATGAATTTTGTTATTGTATAATAGTTTCTAAACTATTCTAAACCAATTTTTGAAGAGTACTTTTATTTTCTTATAAGCCATTTTATGTACAAAAACCAAGTTAAAAAATTTCAAGTTGTCATTGTCTTGTTCTGGAAGTGCGATATATTATAAAGTAATTATTGGAATGTATGTAAGATGTTTATACAAACATTCGTTACTTAAAAAATGACTCTAACGTCTAACTTTGATAAATTTTAAATGATTGCTTCTAACAGCAAATTGTAGACGAAATTGTTTTCATTTATATGAATATGTTGACAACGTTTCGGGTGTCTCTTACACCCTTCTTCAGGTCAAAGAATAATTAATTCTATAATAAGCTTAAATCTAGATTATAAAGTAAATTTACTTGAGAAATTCATAAGTATTACGAATGTTTTAAGTTTAAATTTTAACTGCAAATTAAGTTTTTGAACATAGTTTGATTAAATTATACCAACTGGTTTTTGAGCACGGATGAGCTAAACACACAAACACATACACACACACACACACACACACACACACACACACACACACACACACACACACATACACATACACATATACTCTCACACACACACAAACATACATACACATACACTCTCACACACACATACTCGCGCACACACACAAACACGTACACACTCACACTCACACACACACACGCATCCACATACACGCACGCAGCACATACACAAGCACTCACACACGCACTCACGCACGCACGAACACACACACTCACACACACACACAATTTTAGCACTATTAAAATTTTTCATATTTGCATATATTAACGCTTACCTTCAATTCTATAAGTGAATTTGTATTTCTATCATTTTAGAACAAACGCTAAGTTTTCTAACCGACTTCCAAATAGGAGGAGGTTATCAATTCGTAGTGTATATTTTCTTTTCATGTTTGTTATCGCACAACTGCTTAATAGATGCAGCGCAATGGATAAGTGCAGGCTCCTGCGGTGGTCCTATAACTTTGTCCATATTATACTGGGCCTGTATTTGCCGGTATTGGCAAAAAACCGATTTTATTCATTGATGATTCCAATGTGCCTTACTTATTGATTTAAGTATGTTCACCGATTAATCAAGAACGTTTAGATCTAGTTCGAAAATTCTTTTTACATTCGACAGAGAGTCACCCCGCGGTTATTCTATTGAATTTTTGGTCAGTTCTGACCCAATATAATGCCAGTACAAAGAAACAATATAATACCAGTACAATTTTTACTTACTTAGGAATGCCTGTTCCGTTTCTGACATAAATACACAAACGCACACACACACACACACACACACACACAGACACACACACGCACACACACACACAAACTCACACACACACAACCGCAAACCCACACACCCACACACTCACGCACATACACACATATGCAGACACACGCAAACATACATACACACACGCGCACGCACACACAAACACACACACACATGCACGCACACACAAACACACATACACACACAGTACCGAATGCCACATTTGAGATCCCTACACACACACACAAACGCGCGCATACACACATCCATGCGCGCGTAACAACCTATATCTGTAACTTTCAAAGGACAATATAAAAAATCTTAAATTATCCTTGTCCAAAAAAAAGCATTTTTTTAACATCTGTTTTTTTTTCTCTGAAGAAGCAATGAATCTTATTACTTGAAAATTTTAAATATTATAATTCTATATTATGAAACTAATATTCAGTAAAAATTTCATTCAATCATATCGTCTTTTTTCGAATCATAGAGGTTAAAAAAATTCTTAATCTCTGAGTATAACAAATGAATAACGGTACACTTTGCATCGTTTCTAGTCGTAAATTGTTAAATTTTATGCGTACTTTATTGAGAAAGAAATTCGTTTCCCAAAAAACATTTCTTCATTGAAAAATTTTCAAAAAACCTAAATTTTAAATCTTCAAATTTCGAAATATGACTATAAAATTAAAATGAGTCGACCATATTCGTTGAAATTTTTAAGCCCCTCCTAAATATGGATAAGAAACATGCGTGCTAAGTTTGGTCAGGTTTTACAGAGGAATATTAAACTCGGGTGAACGACACGTTACACACACACACACGCGCGCGCACACTCACACACACATACACACTCACACACACATACAAACCCACGCCGCCACATACACACGCACACACACATACACACAAAAACACGTACATACACATTATACAGCGGACATTTTTTGGGAGTAGCTTATTCGAACTCCCCAAGTCATATATTATGTTTTTACATTAAAAATGACTAAAAGTGAAAATAAATAAAAGTATCCTACAAAATAGTATATAATATGTATCAAGGGCAGAAAGTAGGTGATTACGATGAGTTCAATTTCAGGCCAAGGCGAGCTAAAGACGAGGGAAGGGATGTCGAGGTGTGCCGAGGCATCAAGAGCTGCAACCAGCGCGAGCGATAGTCGCCTTCCGCCCGTGGTGCACACTGTATTTTTTGTCCTACTTGAATTGAAAGTGTGATTTTTTGTGCATACCTATATGAAGCGGGGGTAAAGTGCGTTACATTACAGCCCTAGATCGGAAAATACCACTATTCCCGTTCCAGGGCTTTGTTTTCCGTCTGAGGGCTGTAAAGAACCACTTTCCGCCTGCTTTATATGAACGACAAAGCATACTTTTGGTGCAGGCGGTTGGACAAAAAGCATTTAAATTTTATTATTTAATTAAAACATTTTTAAAGTTTATACAATATTGAAAATCTACAAAATTAATGATGATAATATATATGTATATGTAAAGAAATAATGTTTTAGCACATTTTGGTACAACGGTCGAATTCCGGTACCGCCTACATCCGCCATTCCCGGGCGGAAGATCCACGAAACGTCAAGATCGAAGTCAACCTTTCTTCGAAAAATTTTATATACATAATCCAAGATTTTATGACTTAATTAAGTCGCTTCCATCAATCTCTCACAAGCAGTTGGGTAATTTCGGACAAAAGCAGGAACTAATATTATTTGGGTCATTTCCGTTTAATAAGAGCTTTTAAAAGCAATTTCGAAACTTGCATACTTAATCATATCAGATTATAATATTTGCACCAAGATCGAACATCATTTTTACAATTAATTAATGATTAGTTATTTAAATTATTCTCTTATTGAAGGCAAAATTGATAGTATATTATATTTCATTGAAGAACCAACAGTTGGTATTTTTGGCTAAATTTTACAAAGATAGAAAAAATTGTTATTTTATAAATTTTTATAAATATCAACAGCATTACTGTACTTAAATTTTTCTATTCGTTTACTCTTTTAAATCAAGGGATATGCAATTTATATTGTTCCGTATTTAAAATTATAAACAATTTAATGAAAATAATTTAGTGGAAATGCGAAAGGTTTTTAATATTATATTAATGTACTACATTGCAGTATCGTTATTAAAACATATTAAGGGATAACCAATTTCTTCATAGCCTTTGGAGCCTATGTAGTAAAAAAAATCGAGTTCGTCATCAAAAACTTTAACGGTCTCGAAACAGGAAGTCCGACTTATCAACAGGTAGTAATGCACCCTTTCGTTCCTCGCTGCTCCACACGCAGGTCAGGAAAGCACGCACGCAACAAACGAACGAATTCGCGCAGTCACGTCGCACCTCATGTGAACCCAAAAATTAAACTCGCCCACGTAGGCCAATAGCCCCCCGTGTATATACCTGTATAACACGTACGCGCATCCTCCTCTTTTCTCGAATCCCGGAGAACGCACATGAATGAGTGAATGAATGGGAAGAAGCGGCCTGCGTGCGTGAGATTTCCTGAGCGCCGCGGATACACCCGCGCGTACGAAGGGATATTCATTAATCTGTACGGGCGCATCTTCCTCTCCTCCTTACCTCTGCTCGGGTCCGATCCGAGAGAAAGTGAAGGTAACGCTGCAGTCGCGGCGCGAGAGGATATATATATATATATATATATATATATATATAAGCAACAACGAAAAGAAGAGGAGGAAGAGACCAAACGCGAGTTTAAAGCCTTTGAGATAGGGTGATAATTATTACGTTGGGTATCCCGATCGATGTAAAAGAGAGAGAGAGTGTGTGAGAGATAGAGAGAGAAAGGCGAAGGAAACAAGGAGGAAGGTGGTGCTTTACACCTATGCGCCGCGGCGTTGCTGGGAAATGGACGAAATTATGAGTGAAGGAGGCCGGACGGAAATCGTTAGAAGATGTGGACCTGATGGGAGGTCATATTTTCTTGTTATGTGATGGAAGAGAAGGGCGGGAATAGAAAACGTGTGAAAAGTAAAACGTGTTTTTGTTATTGATTTCGTTTGTATATGTGCTTTAGTGGTTTGAGGTGGAAATTAAGGGTTTGACCTTTCGTATATAAAGGAATTAGCCGTGGCAAGGCGTCGATACAAGTTATTACTTAACATTATTTTTAATGACTTCAGTCGAATGCGATGATTTAGTAAAAATGCAGTAGTGTTATTACTTCCTTTATAAAATCTACTTCCTGAATAGAAAAAACTAAAATTTTTTATCTGGTTACCGTCAATTTAAACTCACAATTCAGCTTTGAGGTATGCCTGCACTGGACACCTAAGCCATTGTGTACGTAAATACTGTTTATCAATGTATTTACACAGAAATAAAGTCTCGTTAGTCAAACTTTTGAAAGAAAAAAAATGGATACAGACATACAAACATACATACATACATATCTACATAGAAGTGTAGATCTGATATTCTTGCATATAATATTTTTTCATAAAATATTATAATCTAATTCAAAACATATAGTATATATTAGTGGTAATACATACATTTATTTGACTTAACTGATGATACCGTATGTCTTCCACATGTAGTAGAAACCATGATTGAGTCATAAAAACTGTATAAAACCTATTTTTATTCAGCATTTGCGAATAGGCTTCGGAGATTACAAGCTTCGGAGATTACAAAAAACGTACATCGAGAGAATTAGAAATCACTTATTGATCTCTCGCACATTACTGGTTAGGTTGGACAAGATACCTGTCTATTTTTCGCAACACGCATTACTCATTAATGTTCGTACATGACCCAGTAATGTCCTGCACATTACTCAGTAATGCGCGGAAATCACTGGTTAATGCGCAGAAATTAAAGAGTAATGCGCGTTGTGAAAATTTGACAGTTTTCATGTTCAACCTAACCAGTAATGCGCGAAACATCATACGGTGAGTTTTAATTCTCTCCGTGTACAGTCTATTTCTATTAAAAAAACCGCTGCCAATGCATTGGCACTTAGCTTCCTCAAACTAAATTAATTGTTCGAATATGAAATTCTTTGTTCTAATAAACTAATTATAAATTACTATATTTCTTTCTAAATAATACCTTAAAAGGGTGTGCTTTCTTTTTTATTATTGATGGTTTCACAAAATATAATTTTTTACTAAAATTACAGAACGTATAGGTAATATTCTCTGCGTAACTTATTAAACTTATTTAAATATTTAAATTAACTGTAACCAGGCGTTAGTACCTAGATTCACTGAATTCCTAACCATTTAAAAGTTTGTGAACGATTTGCCGTCATAGATTTCCGAGATATAACCGTTTAAACTAAATATGACTTTTTTCGTGTATAACAATAGAAGGGAAAGGGCCTATCTAAAATTTGCGGTTGTAGATGATAGGTAATTTTATGCTCTGTTTAATGCATTTACACTAAATTAGCATAATATTTCTAACATACAAAAAAACTCGAAAAACTAAACCTCAAAAATCCAAATTCGAAAAATTGTTATAAATAAAACGTGTCGATGAATTTTTTATTTTTTTTTCAATTTCGAATCTTTATTAAAAATGAAAAAAATGAGCTCTGTTTGGTAAAAAATGACTATGACATTCTCGAGATATAAACGAACAAAAAAATTTAAAAAAATACATTTCATCAAATATCTTCAAATATAAAGATTGTTGTGATCTGGGCGAAGAACTCTATCAAGAGATAGTAAAGAGCTACCGTTTTGGAAAGTTTTAGTTCGTATGCTGCCGATATACTTCAGTATTCGCTACTGTATAAAAATTGATTTTTTTTACAAAAATATTTTTTTTCCTTCAAAAGAAGAAGATAAAGCCTACAAAGTTTTACAGAATATTCTTATCAATATTCTTAATCATCTCAAATTTTTGAAAATTTGCATTTTTATATTTCACAGATATAACCGTTTGAAAAAAAAATAACGAGTTCGTGAATAACAAAACAAGGTAAATAGCTTATTTAAAATTTAGGGTGGGGAAAGATAGGTTATTTTATGCTCCTTCAAATACATTATCACTCGATAGATGATATTATTTCTAAGGTATCAAAAAATCCAAAAAAATGCATCGAAAAACAAACACACATTATGCTATAAGAACAAAGGTCATGTTGTATAATCACAAATGTACTTTATTTTTTGTTTCATCAAGGGGATGCCGGATACCAACATTCCAGTTTCTCGTTTTATTCAATGAATAAATGAGATTTTCAAATTTTGCAAACGTACGCAAAATCTATTTATTACTAAGAATGTGCGTAAGTTCATAAAATTTTATTAAAGTAAAAATTGACTGCATAAAACGAAAAATCGATAATGTCGGTAACTGGATATAAGGTATAGAACTCCGACGCCCCCCCCAAATTCAAATTAACACAAATTTATTTATTGAAATTCAAATTAAACCTAATTCTGTATTTATTTTTAAATTTACTGATTTTTATAATTGTTTTTTTTTTATTTATCATTTGGGTTTTTGGCAAGGGGGAGGGGGTAGGGAGGGCTTCGCTTCTAGACCCCATCTCATCGCCCCGCCATTCTCATACAACTTTATTTTAATCTTCTTTTGTATATCAATATTTATTGAGAACGTAGCCCGGATCTGGTACCTCTTTGGAGAAAAAAGTATAGTATTATTTGACCTAATTATAAGAATCATCGATTTTGTTTTTGTTTTATACCGTTTTTTAATTTTTATGATATTTTTGTAATTAATGAATAAATCCGATGTTCATAAACTCGAACAAAGTTATAAAAATATGAAAAAAATATTATACAAATAAATTTGTTCGATTATCGCCTGATTTTGTTAAATTTGATATATCATAAACACAATGCTATTCTTATTGACAAATTTTAAAAAGTTTTAGTAGAATTAACGATAGTTTTGCTGCAATATTGTTCTATAATCTAATGCTTTTTGTAAGTCTTTAAATCTTGAAACGTTTCTTCCCTTTGAAAGTTAATGTTAAAGAGCAGTGCCATGTGGCGCGATCGATGCAAACAAGCCCCAGAATCATTCTACAAACTTCAGAAATGCCTACAAGTGTATACCCGACCATTAATCAAGTCATCGAGTGATAAATCCTGAAAGACTTACGACCCAAATGTCGCACTGCACTGTCGAAGCCTGCAACGGACGATCTTTGCGCGTTTTCCAGGTGAACTTATTGAAATAAGGATTTAAAAAAAATGTTTTTAAAAAGCCGCGTCGGCGTCACGTGTTGCTTCAAACGCTAATCCGTACCGGTTGCCGAATCGTCGCTAAAGCATCCCCACCGGTGTAAAAGGGCGGATCTACCCGATGACACCGCCCTTTCGAAGCTGCGGTTGCAAGAGCCATTTCGCATTCCCTATACTAGAATATACTTCTTGTAAATATTGAAGAAGAAGTAAGAAAGAAGAAATTAGTAAATAAAAGATTACATTTTTGCATTTAGGCTTTTTATTGTTCACAATTATTCCAATAATCTTACACAAACTTTTTGTACACGCTATTATTATTATTAATTCATAAAATATATGCCAATATTTTCATTGCAATATACTCAATAAGGACATTAAATTCGGCCTTTTAAAGTACCCCTATTTGATCGCTGGTGATGCTCCATTATCTAACATGCTTGTTAATGCAGCGTTTATGTGGTTAGTATTTTGAAGATAAATATTATAGTTTTGTATAGGTATTTAAAAGTTTTAAACTTCAAGGTTTCGAAAATGTTTTATTGTACAGACGTAAAATTTGGTGCATTGAAAAGTAATGAAATTAGAAAAGCCATCTCAGGGTCAGATAAACTGCTAAAGTTTGACTATCACAAACAGTCAATGGCATATATTTCTTCAACAGAATGTTTCGACATTACGGACAATCTGCATATATGCGATAACATTAAGATTTTGTAATAAAAATTATAATAGAAGTATATGATTTTATCATAAAAAATATTTCTTAAAATTCATTTTTATGGCGTAGTAGAAAATGTACAAGTGTAGTAAAAATACGTAGATCATATTCAAAGAACAATGCTATGATGAAATAATAAGGCTATTTCTATTCGATTGTGTCATCTATGTTTCTTGTAATATTTTATGTATTTTGCGAAATTCAAAGATTGTACCATGATATACTTAATAAAAATGTTTATTCCCGACTTAACCGTAATGACCACTTTATTTATCGGAAAAGCGGGAAAAAAGTAGCATATAACTTCGTCTTATCTACTTTATTCCCCCAGGGAATAAAGTAGTTTTCTCATTTAGTTTCGTCGGGCGGCAACTGATTCGCGGACTTCAATAGCCTACTTCACTCCCTAGGTGCATGATATACTATTTTTCCCCAGGGGGGAATTAAGTAAAATTTTACTTTTATCCCGCAAATGCATGTGGTTGTCAGTTTATCTGATTCTCTCTCACTTCTGTGCGTGAATCCCATTTTTCAAGTCAATAAAGTGCCCACAGTTAAGCCGGGAATAAAGTTCTATATGCAACAGGGGAATAAAGTTGACTTTATTCCTTTGTTACAAAACGACTGTTGTATACTTACAAAATTACCAACATAAAATATATTTTGTTATTCTTCGTGAAGAAATAAGTAGCAAAATCGTTAAATTTTAATGATTTCCAGAAAAAAATTGAAAGAAATTCAAAGCAATCACTTTTAAGAAAGAATAACATAGAAAAGTTCTTCCCCCTATTATGCCTCTGTATAATTATAATGGCGAGCAATAACAATTTTCGTTTTAAATTGATGCCTGTTGATACCTACAACGCGGAATACATAAGTGAGGGCGGTCGGGCGGGAGGGAGGGGATGACAGCGAAGAGAAAAGGGAGAAAAGGGAGATGGAGTGGAAACTGAGGAAGAAGGAAACATAGAAAGAAATAGAAGTCAGAGTGAGAAAGAATGATTGGTAAGTAGGTGTGCGAGAGGGGGAGGAAAAAGTATAAGCGCGAGAGTAGGGGTGGCGTGCTGCTCGTGCCTCCGAAAGGAAGAGCGAGGCGAAGAAGGAACCATATGGGTAGCATACGGCGAGCAGGAGACCCCGAGGTTGCACTTCTCTTTCTCTATCTCCTCTCTATCTCTTTGTGTATATCTCTTCTCTCTCTCTCTCTCTCTCTCTCTCTCTCTCTCTCTCTCTCTCTCTCTCTCTCTCTCTCTCTCTCGCTCTTTGCTTCTCTCCACGTGCGTTTGTCTCTCCTCCGAAGGGTTTAATCCACTGGCAAACTACCGTCGAAGAAATCAGGTGGCTGCTGCTTTCGACCTCTGCACCCCTCCAACACTCTTCTCTCTCTTTCGCTCTTATGTGCTCCTATAAGTAATGCAATGGGAGAGGTCTTCCCTGTCTCTCTCTCTCTCTCTCTCTCTCTCTCTCTCTCTCTCTCTCTTGCTCTTTTTTTCAGAGACCAGCTCTCGTGGCACGTGGCCACATGCCCCATCGACTCGAGAGAGCTGATGGTTTTTTCTTTCTGTTTTTTTCTTTTAGTTCTCCACATTTCTTTCACTTCTGTATACCTATGTATACATAGCTCCTCGTAATATACCTCAAGGATCAGCCGCGCGGCATGGCGAGGGGATGTATATACCTACACGGTATCATCGTTTACACCGATGCGTAGTACCTACGCACTTTAATTACGATCCATTGAAGGACTCGCTTTGAAAGGGACCGACCAACGACATGACGATACCTAATTCACAATTTATTTTTACTTTATGGATGAATCGCGGCTTATTCATCGTTTATATGAGTTTGATTTCATATTCTATTATGATGAAATTTTATGGTGAGCCTCGCAGCGCGTGTGCGATTAAAAAAATGTTTATTAATAATCTAAACTTTGAGGAAGTTTAAGAACACGTAGCATCAGCGATTTACCAGGAAAAGATGGTAATATATAGAAAGATTTCAAACATACAGAATCCAAAGCTTAAGTGGAGCAATGTTAAACATTATTTGGTTAATTTATTGATTTGCGCACATGAAATTGTAAATGTATTGAAAATAAAGTCCATAAATTACGACTGCCATACTTTATTATAGAAAATGAGGAAACTAAGAAATAAAACATAATAATTGTTTTTTATGTACGGGAAATTTTATATAAAATGTTTCAATAATAACGTATATTCAATAATAACTATAATAACTTCCTTTATTTCCTGTGCATTCTTTCTTCACTTACGCGATATTACACAATAAAAAGTAGAGAATAAGTTTCATAATGACACCGCTAAAAAAAATGGTCGCGTATTAACAATCCGAAATAAAAACAGCTTCCTCTCAACATCCCATCTCAATCTTATTCACTTTTTTATTCCGCTCTTCGAAAGCTCTCATTGTATTCACGTGTGTGGAGGGATGCTGACTACACCTTTATCCTTTTTTTTTGTCAACGGCTACGACCCTTCGAAGGACTGATTACCGCGTACGGTTTCAAATTGATTAATACGACGGAAGCAAGGTTGATCACGCGGGCTTTTATGAACGAAATTAATGACTCAATTAATCATCAGTGCGCGGCTGCAGTCTATATATCGTTTGAGGATGTTCGGATTCGATGATGCTTGTAAGGCGGAAGAAGAAGAAGGGGTGTATTTTGTACTACGGTCGTCAAAATATATGTAAAGAGAAATGAAGTAGGGTGTAAAAAAAGTAATTTTTTATTAGTCTTACTTTTTTAACTTTGTATATTAAGGTAGATCGAAAGCTTTTTAAACCATACTGTTACTGTTACTGTTAATGTCATGTTATCTTCATTACTAAATAATATATATATATATATATATATTAATATATATATTATTTAGTAATGAAATTTATTAATATATATTATTTAGTAATGAAATTTATTAATATATATTATTTAGTAATAATTGAAGATAACATGACATTAACAGTAACAGTAACAGTATGTTTAAAAAGCTTTCGATCTACCTTAATATATAAAGTTAAAAAAGTAAGACTAATAAAAAATTACTTTTTTTACACCCTACTTCATTTCTCTTTACATAAATTTTGACGACCGTAGTACAAAATACACCCCTTCTTTTCTTCCGCCTTACAAGCATCATCGAAACCGAACATCCTCAAACGATATATAGACTGCAGCCGCGCACTGATGATTAATTGAGTCATTAATTTCGTTCATAAAAGCCCGCGTCATATACTCGTATATATAATTGTATGTATATATAAAAAATAAGTGCAAAAATGTTATCGTACAAGTGTTAGAAACACGTTTTAAGGTATGTAGACAAATGAAGATACATAAGAGAAGAATAAATTGTTTGCGATAAAAGAATCATTATTAAAAAATTTCAATCTAACACTTTATAATTGAGAGACTTAAAAAAACATATATATAAAACGTACCGTGTTAAAATGATTTGGTTAGAAAGAATAGGAAGAACTATTTTAAATGAATTAATAATTTTTGCTTCCTCAAAGAGAAAGCTTTGTGATATAAAAAGAAGTTTTGCTAAAAGCATGTTAGAAAATGTATTTTTAAAAGATGTCCATGGATATGTGTGTGCGTTTGTGTGTATGTGCGCGCTGATGTAGATCAACATGGTGAATATGTATACACGGTCAAAATTAATCTATCACAGCTAATTTTTTTTGTTTTCTTTCTAAAGGAGGAGGATCAATAATAATTTATGTGATTGAATCTTGATCTTTTTCTTTTGACGAGAAAAAAAATCATTTTGTAAAATAATCGATTTTCTTTTCCCAACGATAACTGGAGTAAGTCGTTGTAGCGGGGTCACCATGCCTCTCAACATATATTGTCACAATACATATACTGTAGGAGTTCCGGCGCTCCAGAATATCGTATTCAGCGAGATACAAAAAATAATATAATAAAATACAAAAATATTGAACACCTCTTTAATTATAATTTCTATTCTATACAAACAAAAATTACAAAGATTCTTATTATACATTTGTATTTATCCAGCAGAGTCAAGCTCTTTTTCAAATTCTGGGTTAAAAGAAGTAATAATAATTACAAAGTACCATATAATAGATGAACTTGAAGATGAAGGTTTCCTCTATCATAGTTTCGTTACCCCTTCTATCGGATCAATTCTTTCGTCTCTCAACGCACGTCAATAAAATTGCTTTACAAACCCGTACACTAATACACTTCTAAGCGCGTAAATTCGAAGATCCGCCAAGTCATCGAAATAAAACCATAACAGGAAAAAAAGAAGGACCTCTCTCTGAAATAACACACTGATAGGGTAACTGTCCGTATTAGTGTGTCCTTTCTAAAAACAAAGCGTACAAACACTACAAAACAACGACCTTAAAATAGATAGAAAAAACTACTATTAAGATATCCTGTTTATACATACTTTTAAAAATCATACGTTTTATTTATTTTAAGATTGTTGTTTATACACCTTGTTTTTAAAAACTGCACACTAATACGGACCATTACCCTACATACTCATCAGCGTAAGGCCCAATCATCGCGCGCGGGCTCTACTAAACTCTAAGGAAGCGGGGAATCCCGAAAACCGTCGACATGAAGCATGGCGGACCTCGGAAACGGCTCTCTCGGCAAATATAGCACCGGCACCAGGCAATAACAGCAGCAGCCCTCCGGAATTATAACGAGTAGCGCAAAAATAAAGGCGCGCGCGCGTGCGGGTGTCAAGGCAAACGAAGAAAGCGAAAGACGACCAACACACAACCGCCGCTGCCGTAGACCCATTACACACCGTCGTTTATACCTATATAGTTTATATACGTGTGTGCATGCAGTCTATACCGATTCGGGGGCCTTCTTTTACGCTTGCCAACTGTCCCAGGTGTGCGGGCGCGCGCCACGGAGACGAGTAGAGGGGCCGCCGAGTCGTGTGGCTGGCGCGAGTGGCGCGTGCGCGCTCATCTGAGGCCCTCATTTTGTCGGTTCCTTTTTCCGTTTTGTCGGCATTCGCTTTCTCTCGCTTGTTTTCCTCTCTCTCTCACCCTCTTTAGCTCTCGCAGTCTCTCTTTTAAACTCATTTGCTCTATCTAATTCTAGTTGAGCAAAGCTCACAGTGTTGCGGCGCACCACGACTCACGAGAGGATATGGAAAGGTGAAGATACCTATACGTTACATACTGGGGATATATATGTTCTTGTGTTTTACCCAATTTTGTTATATATATAGACATCCCTTTACAAAGATCTTATATAGGTCGCAATATTTTTCCATTATCGACTGATGAGATTAATGCACCATGTTCTACTTGTGAATGTTTTTTATTTTTTGAGATATTCAAACAGTAGTGTCATTACTTATTAGGTTTACAGTTTGTTGTTCAAGCGCCGTAGTGGAGTTTAAAAAACGTTCGCAACACAAAACCAGCATAGATATGTACATTGTACAATCTACAATTTTATAAAAAATGCTTAACATTATAAAAACTTTTTAATATCATATAGTTTTTAATGTTCTTTCTTTCTTTTAATTTATTTTGCATACACACAGAAAGTAATATTTTTTTGAACTACAAATTGACTAAAGTGATTGTCTGTTTTTGGTACTTCATTTGGTATTTACAATCTAAATATAAAAATGAAAGTTATATAAAATATTAAATTTGTTTTTATTTCTATTAGCAACTTTTGAGTCGTCACTTACAAAGAATAAATAATATTTTAAATATTTTTATTACTTTTGCTAAACGTTGAATTGAAAATATAATTTAATTAATAGTGAATTCATTAAAGATATTTTAGAATCATTTTTAAACGATATCATTCATGTAAAGATTTCATTCGCAGAAAAAAATTGCGTAAAAGTCATTGCTTGTAAAGTAATAACAAGAGAAATTTCTCCTGATCTCCCCTACTTTGTACGTTTTAAATAGGATAAGAAAGCTACATTTTGTCATAAACATTAATGTCAATTAGCTTAAAATTAAAAATTATATCTTTATATATTAGATATTTATACGAGCTTTTTAGTAGAACAGACTAGAATAAGCATAAATCACATGAAGCATCATATGTATGTTATGAGGCCATCGTTCTACTATACTTAACTGTTTTTAAAAAACGAATACTATTATAATACGTAAATTTCTATGTATAGTTATATAAATCAATATATAATAATTATACTATACAATGAAATAAATATGTTGTCTATATTATGCACTTACATTTATCTCGCTGCATTTATAATGTACCGATCAGATTTCAAAAATTGTATAAATGAAGAATTTGGTATACCTTGACATATGTAGGTATATAAACTCAATAATGATGCCAACTCTCAAAATACTAAATTCTTAAATTTAAATTTTGTAAGTTTTAACTAATAAAATGCACAGTTTATTTCAATATATACTTTATACATTATGGAAAAAATGTTATCTGTTGTATACTCATGTCAGTAGATACTGTTGTATACTCAACGTTGTATACTCATGTCAGTAGATACTAGTGAAGCAGGTAAACCAACTCAAATATAATAACAAATACCAATATTTTAATAATATTTAATAAGAAATTGCAATTAACCGAAATCCACGTTTATCAACCCTTGCCAAAAAAAGGTCTGTTCGAAACGTCATCTTAGAAGCAACTTTAAGTATGAAGGTTGATCCTCTGCTGATAAAGATTTTAAATGCAAATTTTGAGCATGATTAGATCTAATCTATTAAAGATATAGGACTTACAGTAACGGTTGTACATCCAACACGGCTTGATTCTTCCCGAACGTGTTTGAATATAACCTGCAAAGTATATCTATATATGCAGTATGTATAGATATATTTTGTAGGTTAAATTCAAACACATTCGGGAAGAATCAATCCGTGTCGAGTGTACAGTCGTTTAGCGCGACGGATTTTCAGTCATGCTATTCGCATGTTCAAGTCCCACTGGAGGGCGTGGTTGTTAGCGCTGAAAGGTATAATAAAGTCACGTGATACACGTAAACACACTTTTCACAAAACATGCAAATACATTTGTATTCTTTTATTGAACACTTCTATTCAAATTCATCACTTTTCTTCAATTTCTGACATTATTTTCTCTATTTTATAAATATTTATCTACTCATGTTTAAAGTTTTTCTCTGTTATTTTTAGGTTAAAGCTGCTTTGTGTTATTATACGTTTCAGCGCTTTTGGCTATTGCCGATCGGTGTTCCACTTTTGCTTGAACATGCGAATAATACAGCTACAACTTTGTTGAGTATCGGTGTGCATTTATTTACACACGTTCTTACATCCTACTTATAATATTAGAACAATTAAAGACCTTTAAGACATTTAAAGATCATAAAAGTCCTAAATTAAAAGAAAACACCGTTCCGTAGCAGCAATTAAATTGTCAGTAGATACTTTTATATTTTTTGGATCGCTGAATACGAATTGACGTCAGAATTAAAAAAAATTAATATGACTAATCTAATTTGGTGGATCAAATGTTAAACTTCTTCCTTCAAGAACATTCTTGACACACAAGCGCTTTTTCTGCCTGACAGTCAAGGAGTTGAGGGGACTCTATTTGTTACTTTTTAAATAACTTTTTAAATCATTTTATAGAAAAAATTATACATTAGGCCCTTTCTTTATCAATAAATATTTATCAAATAATGTTTCAAGCAATTGCGTTCATTTTATCACTCCGGAGTTTTCGTTCTGTTTTTAAACAACCGTACCGTCACGGACCCAGTTCCTGATCAGCTAAGAGCAATTCCTGATCAACTCTGATTTCCATAAAAGTCAATTACAATTAAACTTTGTAGACTTTGAACAACAAAATCTAAATAGTAGATAGTTATATCTGCAATCTTCAAAAAAGTTTTTGCAGCAACAAGTTTAAATTAATATTTTATGTAAGAAAATGATCAGGAATTGGGTCCTGATCAGGAACTGGGTCCATAACGGTATTCGGCATGAGAACTTAAAATTTGTAGTGTTGGAGTGAATGGAAATGATTGAAATTGATTTTTTTGTTATTGTGCATTGATAAAGGAAGGTCCTGATATATAGTATTTTTCATAAAAATATTTCAAAAGTTATTTAAAAATTTAAATAAAATAGAGTTGGTAATGTAGTAATCTTCCATTCCAATTCCCAACCTCTTAAATGTGCCAATTTACTTCGGAATAAAAAACATTTCCGCTAAAGTATTGAAATAGGACGAATTATTAATTAGCTAGAAATTATTAATTTGAATCTAATAATTTCGTGTTTATTTAAGGTTAAGAAATTTAGACTTTAAACATAAATATACAGGATTGCAAAGCTGCTTTTAGGTTTGACACGGTTAAAGAAATCAGGCGAAGAATTAAGGACTGAAGCTAAACAAACATTATTCTCTCGCCTTCCTCATCAGCTTGATCTAATTTTCTTACCTTCATCCTGTTCTACTACCTCAATTATGTCTCCCTCTATTTCAGTTCTTCTATTCATGCGATATTCTCCTGCGTGTGCATTGCTGCGCCACCGATCACCACTACCTATATATACTTGTTGGTCACGCTTTTACAAGCATGCGCGCGCTCGCGCGAGAGCTTATTATTATACGACCCTTGTGTTACTCTCTTTTGCTCGACGACCTCGCTAATAGGCTCGTTAATACTCTTTTTTCACCTTCTTACTTTGCAGGCGCCGTTTGTTCGTAGCCGTCGTCCTGCTCATCTAAAGTACTAATCTCACGTTACTTTTTATCTTTAGCTTTATAACGATGTCCTATTTTTCTCTAGCCAATTTTTAAATTTTCTTTTTATTCATGTGCAGAATATTTTGAGATATGAAAAGACTAAAAATCACACTAATATTAAAAATGATTTTTAGCAATGCAGGGAAGAGGCAGCTCTATAGAACCAGTATACTACATTCATACATAAATCCATAAGTTTACTAAACTTGATTAAGTTATAACTTTTTACAGTTTGTACGTATAATAAACAAACGACAAGAATACAACGTATTTTAATAAAATTATGTATTGATTTATTTATTTATACAAATTGCATTGAAAATATACCTACAATTGGGCAAAATGCGCATTTTATCCAATACTATATTTTGATCGATTTTGATAGATCACATGTTACTTCCTTTGTGAACTGCTGAAACTTTTTATATATTTCAAAAATTAAAGAAGATACAGCGTTTTGAAGTTGTGATGTCACGATATTAACGCCGCTATCCATTGATGTTTTATTACGGTGACATTATACAAAGGAACTTTGAAACGTTGTTTTTTGTGTGAATTTTAATAATTTAAAAAAATTTGAATAATGATCTATGAGTTTGCTTAGACTCTCTACCTATTTATCAAATGCTAATCAAAAATCTTTTTTAATTTATTTAACCAATTATCAACTTTCAATTATATAACCACTAATATATCAGGAAGTATATCTTCGTTTGCAAGCAGCGTGAGCGCTAATCGCCTTCCGCCCGTCGTGCACACGATACTTTTTGTCCTACCTGGACTGAAAGGATGATTTTTCGTGCATATATACCGCTGTATATGCACGAAAAAGCATACTTTCAGTACAGGTGAACAAAAAAGTTTTCTTTCAACACAGGCATAAAATAGGCTCTTTTTCACGACTGCAAACCGTGTGGAAAATTACGCATTTCGAGCGTGCCTGATGAAAGTGGTGAGAAATTGCCATTTCTACCCTCTTTAGAAGGTACAAATGTCTAAACGGGTAGAAATGGCCATTTCTACTTTTTATATAGTGTGCTGCACGAATCAAGTGCACAATAACCCAATCGACCCACATGCATAAAAAAGGCTTATCATGCTTTTGTTGAAAAAATACAGTGTGTGATATGGAGAAACGATATTTTCAGGCACAAGTGACGCAGAAATAGCTAGAAATAGCCCATTTCCTCCCCTAGTTGCACAATATACTATTTATTAATTGATTGTGTACTGATTTCAGAAAAGCTATATTATTAAATAAATCGTGGGATAATTTATTTAAACATATATTGGAGCATTGTTATGGAATAATACGTAGTTTTAAAAATTCAATTATTGTAGATAATTTGAACTTTATTAAACTATAAAGAACACTCTTCTTAAGAAACTGCAGTATAATTTGAGCAAAACGAAAAGAAACCTATAACCTATAGCTTTATTATTAAGTGAAGATATTGAACTTATCATCATACCATTCAGTCTAATCTCAGGTGCAATACACAGTACGAATTCAAGATATTTTTATTATATCCTTCAGGTTCTAAAAGGACGACGCAAAATGTTCCCTTAATAAGTTATTACAACGAGAAATAATAAGCATTGCATTGGACATTAAATCCCAGCAAAGCGCTACAAAGTTCACCATAACGACAGTAAAGCGATAGCGCGCCGCACGCTCTTGGGGAGGCTATATATATAATACCCCGTTCGATATTGAAGAAAATTAATGTACATACGCGCATAGAAAAAAGCTCGGGCGCGCGCGGGGCGCAGGGAGATAGATATTGATGGCGACCATTACTCGAAAAATACGGCGAACTACGCGCGTCGTCAATGAGTGGAAGAAATTTTACGAGTTGATGCGCTCGCGCAACAGTCTTTTGCTGCACACCGTGCACTCGCAGAAAGAGCGAGGCGACGCATACCTATAAAAGCTGTAGCGCGCGCGTACGAACACAGAGGGTAAAAAGGAAAACGAAGTGTGCACACACACGCGGGCCTAGGAGATAAAAAAAGTGTAAAATCAGCATCGGATGAGTGACGCGCGTCATATTCGCGTGTAATTACGCAGCGGTCGCGGCGCAGTGCCGGAAGCCGCCGTCATTGACGAACTCGCGCTCGCCACGGCTCGGCCGTAAATTCCCGGGGGGACAGCTATATGGAGTTGCTGCGCTGCACGACGCTTGCACCAGGTAATATGTATAAGTATATATACGTAGCGAGTGTGTATCCGAGTGTTGTACGCGTGCGCGTGTTTTCCTTGTATTTCAGTGACCCCTCAGTAAAGAAGGGAGCGCACGCGCCGGGCGCACGTCGCGGCGGACGCGGGGTTCGCTCGGTCTTTTCGGCTAAACGATTTCGAACTTTTTCTTTCTCGTTATTGTGCGTATGGAGAATGTATATATGTTGATAAACACGGTGCCTTTTAGGCTGTAGGCGCATTTTCATTTTAAATATTAATTGTAATACATCAATTTTTTAGATTAAACAATTACGAAGTTTGATTACGTTATCATAATGAATTCATTTTCAGTCATTAATTAATTCTTAAAAGAAATATATGGTATTTACATTTTACATTTTCTATATCCTTTTTGAGGAAGTTCTTACATTCTAAAGTTAAGATCAATTGAATTCTAGTGATCATGAGAAATTCAAACTCACTTTCCAAATTGTAAGTGGTCATTGAAAGATCGGAGAATATAATATAAAAAAATGGACGTAAGAATGAGAGTATTAAAAGTTTTAATTTAATTCTTTGAAAGTTTTTGAGTCGATCCAAACGCTTAATAATATGTAGTCTGTTTTGTGCCAAGGGGGAGAAATAAGCGTTTATTGCCCGCATGTGATGCTTGAAGTACAAGTTCGAGGCAAGGAAGCACATTGCAGGCCTGAAGCGAGTACTTCAAAGTCGCCAGGACTAAAAAGGCCGCATATTAGGTGCCCACCATATTCTTTTTAACACATGATTGGAATACCTACGGATTTTTTATGCTAATGAAGCGGAATTAAATATGGCTGTTTTACGGCACGGTGAAACTACGTTCCTGTTAGACTAGGAAATCAAAATTATCTAAAGGATTTATGGAAAGAAAATATTATAATATACTTACACTTTATATCAAGGGGCGCGAGAGCGCCCGCAGGCAAGTATAAGTGTAAAAATGTACGAAGCTGAGCGGGCGCTCTGACGCCTTAATATGATACATACATACGTATGTATATGTATACTAGAGGGTAAAAAGTAAAAGTTTGATTGACGACCTAATTTTTATTAAATTATTGAGGAACGCACAATAAAAGTGACTCGGGGGCAGTAAAGACATTTATCACCCTCTTGGTTTATACTGTTTTACCGCGCAGCACTTCAAATTATAATTATTGATTATAATCAAAGTTTACACATTGAAGTCCTAAAATAAATTAAATTTATATTATCTTATTATATTTGAAGTAAAGGTGGATGCCCACGGCCCATAAGACAAAGGATGTTTAAACTTAAGCAAATGTCGGCAAATGTATGAAACCAATTTTATCATTTAAAGCACCTCAAGAACTACATTTAGAAAAAATTTTGGCCCGAGGAAAATTGGGAAAAATAAATATAAGATTTTGAAATTGCCTGAATAACATTAAGAGTATATATATATATATATATATATATATATATATATATATATATATATATATATATATATATATATATATATATATATATATATGACTTTCAATTGTTTTAGGGAGATTTGCCATAAGCCGTAGGCATTCTCCTTTGTGGTCGGGGCTCGATGCTGATTTGCAGGCACTCCATTCACATTACAGGGAGTTTTTATATCGTCGGGCGAAATATCAAAATAACAAGAACTTACTTGTTACAGCTTGATAGGCAAAAATATATAGGAACCTCTTTTTTTGAGTGTTCTAAAATAGGCAAACAGACAAATAAGTATACGGTTGGTAAGTCAAATAACAGCCTTTAAAACATAATGTAAACTATTTCACACCTATATAGTTTACATTAATTTTTCAAAATAAGAAAAAAAATAAAAGTCAAATAAATCTTAATGCTCATAAAAATCTTCATTCATAAACAAAAAAATAATGTAGCACGCAGTAGAATCGAGATCGCGCACTGTTTGCACACAATGACAGTTAATTCAACAAGGCGCGTAGCGCCGCCTTTTCTCATTACCGTTTTTACAGTTTCAGTTAAACACGCTTGCGCTCTCTCAGACTCGCAAAGCATTCGTTGTAGCCTCGGACAGCAATAATTCACGTCTGGTGTACTATATATATACCTATACGCATTCTTGTACGCGTGCGTCTGTGTGCAAGCAAAAGGGGTTTTGACGGCCGATCATCAAATCGCTAGTAGCCAGTCGCACAGTGGACTTTTTACTTCTCCATCTTATTTCTGTCTCTCTCTCTCTCTATATATATATATATATATATATATATATATATATATATATATATATATATTTCTCTCGCTAACACTATACACTCAGACTGCAAGTACAGATTCATCTTTAACGAGCTGCAGGAAGAAGAAGAGGCGGACGGTCGGCGTTTGTTGAATGCGCTCGCGCAAAGAGGAGCGCTTAGAATCTTTTAGATCCGGCGCGGCGGCAAACAGAAGAAAATGAAAATAGAATTGCGGTGCACGCGCTCGTCATACACGTATACATACAGTATAAGAACGCACGCTGCTACCGCAAGGAGCCAGCAAGACTCTTCCGATGTATTGTCGGCAGTGACGCGGCAAATCATCCCGTGTCGTCGGTCCTTCTTCCTTTTCCGTACGTCCGACGGCGGTTCTTCTTCTCTATTGCTGCGAACTGTATATAACGTTTTGTACTGCTATATCTGCGGAAGAGAGTTTGTCCTCTAAGGCTGCTGCTCCACTTGTTGCAGAATACGTTTGTATGCAATTTTAAATTAGCACCAATAGAATTTCATTTTACAGTTCGTTTATAAAGAGATGCGAATATTTATTTTAAAATAACGAATAAAATCCGTGGTTTCGAGGTATAATAACTTAAGTCTACTGTTTTGAAAACTGAGTTTGATTTTGTTATCTAATAGATACTATATCTATACATGGTAGATGTATTTCTTCCTATTTTCATCATCTATGCTTTTATTTTGCATAGATGTAGATTTTACAATTTAAAACGAAAACCTCAATATCTCGTCATTTCAAAAAATGGACATTTCGCCTTTTCATCACAGAAATAAAGATTAAAGTTTATGAAATAATCAATGTATTAGGAATTTTTAAATTATAGTGTTAACGTTTTACACAATAAGCTATGCATTATACAAAATTTGTACCATTGCATTGAAATATATTTAATTTGCATTATTTTCACGCTAAATCTGATAGATTGGAATTGTAATCTATGAAAAGAGTGGACTGTAAATAGAGCAGGTATTCCACTCGAAGTTTCAGTTGAAAAGAGGTAAGACTAATAGTCAACTCATATTAGAGTGAAAATTCACTCATAGAAAAGTAAAATTTAACAACCTATTCATTAACATAAAAAATAATTTATTGTTTATCTCAATTCTTTAAATGGAGTTCCATTTGTTCGAATTGGACTTCTACTTTAATTATTATATAAATAAATCTTATTTTGATTACTTTAGTAAAATAAGAAAAATACTTTATAGCGGAGAGCAAACATAACAAAACCAATCCAGTTATTCATAGGGAAATCTAGTGACTTCTTAGTCTCTATTATGCTACGTATCTTCTTCTAGGTGCTTATGGTTCCTATGTAATTGTTGAGGATGCCTTGTGGCAACGGTAATGCAACATTTTTTAAACTGTTATGTTTACACATATATGCTCTTAAATTTCTAGTGTATACTAGTCGAAGACTTCTCTAAACCGTCGATGTAGTTAACTTTATAAGATAGAAACAAATACAGTAAATGAAAAACATGACGGCTTCCTTTACTCTACTGAGAAGGATGCCTATGGATGCCCTTGTGGCTCCAGATAGAACGTTAAAAGGTGCGTATATAAAACTGATATGAGCTAGAAGAATCCATAAAATCCTTAGCTGCATCTAAGCAATAATTTCCTTCCATATACATCTTGAAAATATGCAAAAAGTGATTTTTAAATTTTTACCATGAATGCCTGATAAAATCTTGATATTTTCACTTATTTTATTAAATTTGACTCTCTTTATTTTAAAAGTTTCCCTTAATTACCTCGGATTATTTTTTTTAGTATGATATAGGATCTAGTCGTACAGTATGATCAAGCTTTCAGTATGAACACTTTTTAGTTCTGGGCTAATACCGTTCACTGGTCTAATATTCCCCCTCTCCGCCCCCCCCCCAACATCGGGGTTCATTTTACGCACTTTGGTGGTATAAGAAATTTGACTGCCAAAAATAGAAATATACCCGGTAACAAAACACTCGAATTTGAACCACAAAGCCTAATACCTCGACTTCTAAAAGATAGACTCTTTAATCAAAGATTGAAGCATAACCCTGCAGTAAACGACAAAGTATTCATAAATACATACAAATGCCAGTCGACCCTTACACGAAAAATAATACGCCCAAACTCTGATCTAAATTTAAATATTCTGTTAATACACTTTACACTCGTCCAAATAAATTAAGCATAAACGAGGACACGTTATCATTAATCGACCTAATCCATAACTTCAACAACTCGATATAAAAAAAGGCCCGCCTCGTTAACCCACAGGTAAATAAATCTAGATTTCACTCTCGCGCGATAGTGCACGTGTTCCGCGTCATGACTCCCGAAGCGACGAAATTAGATTCGAAACCCTTTCGAGGCGTCGAGAGTGTTGAACACCTAATTACCCATTCCCTTTGTACATACCTATATATACAAAACTCGAGCCGCGCGATTAACATACCTGCGCCAGAGGAGGTCGCGCGCGAGCCTCGGCCTTCGGGCTGTAATCCTCTATTCACACCTCTGAACTTTATACTTGTCTGCAGTCGCGTCGTGATAGAGGAAGGTAATATAAGGTGGGATCAAAATAACATTTTTTAACGTTCAAGAATTTTTAACCCTTTGGCGCTAGCAGCGTTGCAACATTATGATCTTCGGGAATATTTAGTGTTATAGATAATCATTTTATAATAAAATTAATGATAATAGGTGAAAGGAAATAGGTACATTTTTTATAAGTATAATACATTTTATCTGTTTAATGGCATCAATATATCCACGCTCCTCACTAGGACTAAGATATCTCCAATTTCTCGAAAAATACTACTTCCTTTCAGTAGTCTCCTGCGAAAACTCACTTTTCCGATTCACTCACAAAAACTATTACTTTTTCGCAGGTTTTACAAAAGTGTTAGATTTTATTTTATGTATAGAGAATTTCAAAATTTTTTATGAGAAACAGAAATGAGCTAATTATTGTAAGAAGCGCCGTTATGTACGCGATTTAGCACCAACTTTTTTGATTTTCAAATTTTTTGTACACTATGATTTAAGAACGGAGTTTCTATACTGAAGTAATAATGCTTATTCCATATATCATCTATGATATACATATACATTTGTTTCGTAAGTTCCAAAACTCATTTAAGAAAATAAATTTTAATTTATCATTTTAAAAAATCTAACAATCTAATACGGTGCTGATAATGGAATAAGAATGTTTTCCTGTATAGGTATTTAATTATAGAAACTTATTCTAATAAAAATGTATAATCAATTTGATTTACTTCTTATTGTTGTTGAATTTGGATTTACCACTCCTTTATATTGTGACTAAAATGTAATTTTGTAAGTAGATAACGTATTATAGAATTAAAATAAAAATAGCATTTTTTTTTGTATTGAATTCACGGTCAACTTGAACGTATATTATATTATTTTTATATTTTTTGTCAGGGATCAGAAGTTTCTTTAAGTAAAATTTGATTCATTACTCATTTATAATTAACTAAACAATCTCAATGTCAGACAATACTTTACTTAGGAAATATTTAGAATACACATCGATACAATTACCGTTACGCCCCAGCTTCCCTTACCTCCGAAGACAAATATTCGTCCGAAGGTTTCGTAGGTAAGATTTGCATAATTAGACGAAAATAGCTATGGGACGGGTTTGACAATTATCATTCTTGTTTTGGTCCCGAATTTCAAGGATCGATTGCACGCGATTGTTTACACTGAAAGAGTTAGTTTATTCGTCTATGGATTCTTACCTGCTTAAGTAGGAGGATAGTTATGTAAGAAGCTTTTGAAAGTTGAAGAATTCTGGGAAAATTGAGTGGGCCAGGAGCGAGAATGTAAAGTGAAATGTGAACGTCTGATGCAATGTCATTTTGCATAGTTTTTTCGGATTTTTGTATAAATTTATAAAATAAGGATATTTTTGTAATGTATTATCAAGAGATTAACTGAATAACTAATTAATTAAAATAAAAAAAGATAAAAAATACTTTGCTCAAAAACGACATTTTTTAAGGCGCACTAAAAACGTAAAAACTAAAAAGGAGGCATAATAAAATGGCTAAATTTTCGAAAGCGTCAGTTTGTAACAGTGAAAAAGAAAAAATTGGTTCCCTACCAGAGAAACAAATGGGTAAAGTGAAGAATAAATTTTTTCTTTGTCTTTGTTATAAACTAACGTTTCCGATAATTCAGCCATTCTATTAATCTCTTTTTTATTTTTTAGATTTTTTTGAGTGCCATATTTTTGCTCCAATTTTTTTTAACAAATTAGCTGTTTACATTTGCCTTAGTCGTTCTTTCGTTTTGAAGCTGATTCTATAATCTATTTTTTGTATTAGAACTTATCTGCAAACTATCTAAACTATTTTAGTAGATTCTTATAATCAATTATGGGATATCTTAAAAACGGTTCCAGTTCTCAAATTTAACTGTTTAAACCTTAGCTTCTGGGCATATTTTACGTTTGAAATGCATTCAGTTTCTACGAATCTATTTCGGAAATTGAACGTGAAATTTAAGCGTATCGTTTAATATTTTTGCATATCGTTTTCCATAAAGCAATAGTAATCATTTTGAGTGACATATACAATATATGTCTGATTAATATAATTTAAACTGCAAATTTCACGCTTGGACATTTTAATGATAAATTGGTATATGTATAATTGAGGTTCCCGAGACGAAAAGTGCGATAGCGCGATTTCGACGGATAAGTATTGTACAACTCACTAATTTTGAACATTGTTTGAAATTAAATTGTAATTATTGGTGTATTACGGTGAATATTATTGCGCATTTTTTTCGTGTTAAGGCTCCACAAAAGCATAGATGTGTTGATGTGTTGACTATAAATATAGTGAATGGGGAAAATATTATAAGTTGACACGTTACTATAATATAAGTAGTTACCGAAGAAGCGAGCTCAATGCATGATTTTTATCAATCCAGCTGACACATTGTGAAAATAAAAGCGTTTTGTTTAGTATATACATACATGTAGCTATCGAGTATTTTATATTATTTATTGCAATGATTGTTTTCTGGGGGCACGTAAAAAGCTTATAAGTTTTCAAGTATGAAGTATTGTTTCGTTTATTAAATCCAAGTGCATAAAGAGAATAATCTTTTTTCCCATATACTATATTTATAGTCGATATATATCTATGCTTTCGTGGTGCCTTGAAACTAAATTTTTAGCTTTTTTAATTACTGAAGAGAATCGAAATTTTAAACGTTAAACAAATCCTTTGTATTTGTCACTTTTTCTCAACATAAATTAAGAATATTTATTCCTGAAACTTCCACGCAATAATCTTTAATTTGTTTTTTGAGATTTGAGATATGGAAAAAGAGAGAGAGACGTGGATCAGAGATATGGAAAAAGTTTGCCAGAAATTTAAGAACATACCGAACTTTTTAAAAATATTTAGCATTTTTAATTCATTTCTCGCAATCTCAAAAGCGGTTTTACAAATTTTATAAATAGCATCTAAAGTTTCTTTATGCAATTAGGTGAAGTAAGATCGGTAAGAAATACATTGTTTGTTCAAGTTTATATCAAAAACAAAACGTAGAATTATCCGCTTTTGTTAATACAAATCGCCTAAAAAGTTATTCAACTTCATACTCGACTTCATATTAATATAACATTCACTAAGCCAATTTCTCTGCCAATTTAACTCCCGGAGTATTTTTCAGCCCTGCATTCAAAACCCACAACAACAGCAAAAACCAGAAATATCGCAACCGCCGGGGCTTTACACAATCAAACAAAGCATTCGTGAAAACCTCGGCGGCTTTTTAATAATCTAAGAAAATGGCCTTCATCAGCTATCACAATGAAGTGGCCCTCGCCGCAGATCCAGACAAGTGTAAAACACACACGCTTGCTTGCTTGCCATCCATATAATACAGCATCCGCGCGGCATCGCCTTTGAGCCAGGCACATTACGTCGATTCCCTTTATGCGCAAAGAGGAGAGACAAAGGTGGAGAGTGAAAACGAGCTGCCGCTGGCTCTTCTTCCTTTTCCCCCAGGAGAGCTGCTGATCTCCGCGGGGGTGCGCAGCAGTGGTCCTTTGAATGACCAGCGGCTCCTTTTCCGCCTGCGTTCGCCCATTGTCAAGGCCCGAATCGCGATATTGTTCCTGCTCGTTGTTTCACTCGGCGCGCGGCATTCTTCCGCAATTACACGCCCCGAACGCGGATTGCGCGTATATTTTCCTTCTTGGAGCGTCTCGCTTTCACGCGCGTTTCGCGTTTTCTTCTTTTTTTACCTCTGGCTTGTGCTGATCTTCACGCCCTTTTCCACTTGACTTTACGAGGAATTATTCCTCGACTTGGATGGCTGTACAATGGGTGTAAATACGCGGCGTTAAGATCGACTACCTGGTGTACGGTTTTGTCAATCGGCAAATTTTCCGCCGGATAATGAGGTGGAGGTTTATTGTGCTTTTATTAAAGCTCGGAACAGATTGTGCCTTCATTAAACATTGTTTTCAGATATCGTGTACGTATAAAACATTATAGAGATCGGTTGTTTTTACAGTTAAAGAATATAATATAAGGGAGAGTACCCCAGTATGGACAGTGGACACCCATGGCTATTGGGCTTTTACTGTACCATGGCAGCATTTTAGATGTTGGATTAGATACATGTTGTAGTTCCATTAAATATGATCAGAGGTTCTTGTCTTTAAATCAACCCTCCGAAAGTTTTCGCCATAATAACGAATATGACGTTATTATTCTCCGTGTCAAAAGTTATTTCCCGAAGGTTAAAGGCATGACCAACACATAAGCTAAGTAAATACTACTTTTTTTTATAAGATATGATTTAAAATAGTTTTAACCAATATACTATTTTATAACTTTTACATATAACTTTGAATCACCATTTTTTAGTATTTAGACAAAGCATACTCATAATCTTCATTTTTCGTTTTTAATTAATACTCAACTCAGATTATTATATTTAACCAAAACTAATTTACTATGCAAAAAAGATCTATTCATATAATAAATTCCATTATGATTTTCATTTCGCCCATAGGTATAACTAAAAAGTCACAGCCAAAATAGCTATGGGTGTCCGTACCGCGGCACTCTCCCCTACACACGAAAATACATGTTTTATTAATATTATACGTATAGTGAAAAATACATCAATTACTTTTTAGTACCGTAAACCGGGGTGGCTTTGAGCCAAATTTAAAAATACTATCTTATGCATTATACACTCGCAAAGACGCAAAAAAATTAGTGCGAATCTATTTTGAAAGTTAGGTTCTTTAGAAACAAAATATATGACTAAAGAAAGTTTTAATCGTAATTATTATTTCTTTTTATCCACATAATCAATTAAGTTTTTTTTTACAGTTCTTAAACTTGAGAACGTTACTACCTCTATACTAATTCAAACTTCCCACTGTTCCACCATTCGTTTTTGTTTATTGGTAAAAAAACTATTACATTCAGTTTCTTTAACATAAAAACTATTCCTTAAATCAATTTTAATTAATTTATATAATTTATATACCATTATTTTAGCTTAGATATAAATTATTAATCATGTGTCTCAAAATCACCCCGAACACCGAGGTGACTTTGACCACCATGTTTTTGAATTTTCATACTACGCCACTCATAAAAAAAATTTTATTCTTCAAATATGTTTCATAGGCTGCTATCATAACGTGAGAATTTTTTTTATGTCGGTAGATATGATGGAATAATAGAGATACGTATGCACGAATTTCAAAAGTGGCTCAAAGTCACCCCGGTTTACGGTAACACATACAAAGTATTATAAGAATATTTTTTAATAAATTAACTAAGAACTCGTTAAAAATAAGTTGTTATAATTCCAGTATGACCAGAATAATATGTTATTCTAATTTTTACCACGTGCGCTTATAATATTAACAAATTTCAAACGAAATTTGTTCTAATTATACTAATAAAATAGTTAAAACTTCTGGATGCTATGAATATTTTTTTCGAATAATCGCTTATTCGAAATTTTTTTTGAAAATTAACTGTCGAATAACTGTCGAATAATGGGTTATTTGAAAAAAGTATTCGTCGAATAATTTTCGAATACCCGAATCTTGTACAAACGATAAATCAAACTTGACATTATGAAAGTACGACGTCTTTTACGCGTTAAAAAAGTTTCTTTGACTTGTAGAATTTCTTAAAATAACATCAGATGCGCTTCAAGTTATCTGATTTTCATTTTAAGTCAAAGAAATGTTTTTAACGTGTTAAAGTCATCGGACTTACGTAATGTCAATTTTGACTTTCTTTTTCTAGATTCAGGTACTCGAAAATTATTTGCCGAATACTTTTTTCGAGTAACCAATTATTCGAAAATTTATTCGGCGATTAAATTTTCAAATAGCCGATTATTCCAAAATTTATTCGAAGAATACATTTTCGAAATATTCTTATTTCATCGAGTATTTCGCAAGATATGAAAAGTATTTGCCAAAATTTTGCGGTCGAATACTTGCCGAACTATGCTATCAATAACAAAAAGTATAATAAAATAAATAACACGAATGCATAAAAAAATCGTTCTGATCCCACGGACTTTCAAGAGTTACGAACTTACAAATTTTCAATCAACAAGAAAATATTGAAAATGAATAACTCTCACAAAAAAGCGAGGAGAATAGTACAGGAATGCATCCCTTTTCCTTATGAACAAAGCAAATCCATCGTTAATGCGAGGTAATTGAAAAAAAATCCCAATTCACGAAAGGGTAAAGATTCAAGAACCAGAAAGACTCTAGTAATCTCGAAAATGAAATTCGTTCAAAGCAACCGAGGAAAATGGATAATCACTTTTCGCATTTTCCCTTTTTCGGCGTTCTTTGGAAACAGGGGGGCGGCGCCACGTTTTCGGCGCGTAACGCAACGGCTCCTCGGCGACAAGTAAACGGGTTGTAGGTATAAGGTAGACACGGGGCGGATTTCACTCGTCACCAACAGTGCCGCGGCCCCCTTTTTGTGTCTCGGAACATTTGCGCACCGTAGGTGGATCCTCTGTTTTTCGGAAAAAAAAAAAGCAAAACTTCTTATAGCTGGGAACGAGGACGGCACAAAGGGATTGAAGAACGAAAATTCCGATTTGTTTGCTTTTTATTTTATATATGAAATCATTTCGTATGATGCGTAATTTTATTGAAATTTTTTACATTGCTATTTACTATTGAAATGAAACATGATGTATTATACACTTTAATGTAAACAATTATTTGTTTTTACGGACGTTTAGCAATTAGATTGCATAATTTTGTTATGATCGATAAATATTTAAATACGATTTGTAGTTATGTTTCGTTAAACGTATCTATACTGTGCAAAACTGTTATTACTGACAGATATTGTTTGTTTCTGCATATATTAAATATGCACTAAATATTCCATTGAAACAAAAATTGTAAATGGATTTAAACTTATAAAGAATATAATAGCAGTTTTATCAACTTTCTAATCAAAATAAATTTCTCTAAAAACTGTTATTTAAACAATCCTTTCTTCAAATTATAAATACGTTTCTATATAATCTACTCAAAACACATTATATATGTTTATATAGAAACAGTAAGTATGTGTTTAAACGTTACAGCTACATTTCTTTATAGCTTTTGTTTTTCTTATGAAAATGAAATGAACATGCATAAATATAAACTTACAAAATAGAATAAACGAA